>JAPQNM010000040.1:8495319-8505319 GCA_029783475.1 Metacarcinus magister
GAGTGACGGAGTGACGGAGTGAGGCAATGATACAGGAGTAGTAGTAGTAGTAGTAATTATAGTAGTAGTAGTAATTATAGTAGTAGTAGTAGTAGTAGTAGTAGTAGTAGTAGTAGTAGTAGTAGTAGTAGTAGTAGTAGTAGTAGTATGGTAATAAATGAGTAATGACATAAGAGGGTGGAGTTTGAAAGCTGAATATATATAAATACATAAGAATAGATACTAAAAGATTTGTTCGTCTATAACTAAGGTATCGGCTGGACTACTACTACTACTACTACTACTACTACTACTACTACTACTACTACTACTACTAATAATAATAATAATAATAATAATAATAATAGTTAATAAAGTTTGGGAGAACAGAATAGATCAGAGGAGAAAGGTGTATCTGGAGAGGCAGATTGTAACTCGTCTCACATATTACTCATGCAGAAAAATACAATTGACAGGATCTATGGTTCAAAGCTGTCTTTATATTCTGCTTTGTCTCTCTCTCTCTCTCTCTCTCTCTCTCTCTCTCTCTCTCTCTCTCTCTCTCTCTCTCTCTCTCTCTCTCTCTCTCTCTCTCTCTCTCTCTCTCTCTCTCTCTCTCCACACCTGTGAATCATATACTTATCATCCTTGTCCTGCTCCTTGTCCTCATCCTGGTTCTCTCTCTCTCTCTCTCTCTCTCTCTCTCTCTCTCTCTCTCTCTCTCTCTCTCTCTCTCTCTCTCTCTCTCTCTCTCTCTCTCTCTCTCTCTCTCTCTCTTCAGCGAAATGTACGTATTTGTATCTTGCCTTTTCTTGTACTTAGGTTGTGTGTAGAATTTATTAGCATTTAGAAATTTAGGTAAAACACATAACAAGACTATTTTTTTTCCATCTGTTTTGTATGTTTAACATATATATCCTGTAGTTTTAAAAGTCCTATATTCCTTAAGAAAAAAGTAAGAGCCCAATCCAAAGCAAGTTTCTTTTCTGTATTACTCAAAAAGACTAATTATTATTATTATTATGGATATGACGCGTGAGCACTTAATTGCAAAGCTAGAAAAGTGGATTCAGGTGGATTGAGAGAGTAAGAAAAGGATATAGTTATAGGAAAAGATAGAAGAGGGCGTGCACGTGCTGGTTGAAGTGATGGATTGGAGGGGGTATGAGGAAAGATTTGGGGGACAGGAGGAGTTGATAAACAAAGAAGAAGAGCCTGAAGAAGGTGTGAAAGAATGAAGTGCCGATGGTAGAGTGTTAAGTTAAGGTCGAGGTGAGCCGCTGAGGGTGGAAGGCGAGTGTAAGGTAGAAAGGAACAATGGGTTTATTCTTGGTCTAGTATCGCTGACATCTAAGATTTTGAACATGATAAAGTAATAGGATGTTCAGGGTATATTTTCACCATTATGTACACCTTGTAAGTACGATTTATGGTTAAGTTATGGAAGCAGAAACTAAACTAAACGTGCAGTAATGCATAGCCAGTCAGTCACACGCACACACACACACACACACACACACACACACACACACACACACACACACACACACAAGTGTTTATTTTCTTAACACTTTTTTTTTCTATTTTGCTACCATTGCAGACGCAGCAGTGTAAGATTGAAGACGACTAAGGGGTCTTCTCTCGCAATAAAAAAGAAGAAAACAAGAAAAACAAGAGCAAGAACAACAATAACATCATCAACAACAACAATAACATCAACAAGAACAGAACAAGCATCACATTCAGTCATCAACACCACCACCGCCACGTCCAACACTACATTAGTATCGGTTTTATCGCCATCCACCCTCCATCATCTTCACCACCACCACCCCAACAACCACTAAAATAGACTGTGCGTGAGGGTTAAGGCAAACAAAAAGCAATATTTTCTATCTCGACGCAGCTCATGTTGGGGGCGAGACAAAGAAGCTAAGCACAGTCTCAGTCGGGTTGGTAAATATGTAACCTTGCCTGGAATTTTCAAGTGTCCGTGTTTCCTTGCAAGACAGAAGAATGTAGAGTGGTATTGAATGCCTGTCGAGTGGCTTGAAAGTGGCGAGAACACGATTAGAATATATATACTTCACGTGCGATTATTAATGTTTGTACTTATGTCTTGTATAGTGACAGTATAGTTGTGAGTTAGTGTGTTAGTGTGTGTGTGTGTGTGTGTGTGTGTTTGTGACGGCGTGGTGATGGCGTGAAATCCTTGAATCGAAGAAGACGCAGCACTACCTCGCCGTGTGTCGCAGAGGTTCGCCGTCATGCTGTCACTTAACAAAGACTCCACCATCTCCTCTAAGGCCTCAGAGTATGATAACGTACCTGTATTGCCTCTGGATTACCATAGCTACCCCGCTGCACCCTTCCCCACCTCCACCCTCGACCGGCCACAGGTGTCTCCACGCCGAAGCTCTCTCTCTTCCTCCGCCACCGTCGCCGTCTCCCCGTCATCAAGCCTCCAGTACGAAGAGCCGCCCTTGCCACCTCCTCCTCGCTTGCTACAGTTCCCGACAGAAGAGAATCAGCAACCTCAACAACAACAACAACTACTACTATCTCCTGCGAGTCTAAACCATCAGCATCATCGTCAGCATCAGCACCTGGATGATTTTCGTAAGGATAAGGAAGAGGTGACGGAGCTTCCCTCGCGGCGTAACGTCACCACACATCAACCTCAACTGCAATCCAACCCAACGTGAGTATACAGTTGTCTAGAAGTAATATTATAAGTGTGTTGTGGCTTTTTCTTCGTCTTCGTTTCATGTTTCGTATTATTTTACCTTCTTTTCACTTGTCAATTGTCTTATTCCTTGTGTTTTCTGACCGTAATATTATGTTTTTCATTGCGTCGGAGTGTAAGAGATGCAAGAGAGTTAGTGAAAGGAGGGAGTTGAGGAGACGAAAAGCTTATTTAGACTCCATCTTCTATAACAATTTTTTTTTCTTCAAGTCTCCCATTACTCCTTTTTCATCACCATTTTCTTTTTCACTTCCACATCATCCATGCAGCGATAACGTAACCAAGATTTTTTTTTTATCTATACTGTTACTACTACTATTCCTGTACTATCTTAATTAATATTTTCCTTCACGTGCATTGCTAGTATATGTGTGTGTGTGTGTGTGTGTGTGTGTGTGTGTGTGTGTGTGTGTGTGTGTGTGTGTTGGTTGGTTGTAAGAGTTAATTTAAATAGGATTCGACACTAGAGCTTCGAGACAAGGCCAGTTTTGTTATGACTACTACTACTACCACCACTACTACTACTACTACTACTACTACTACTACTACTACTACTACTACTACCATCCTGTAAATCTAACTATCACACGCAACTACCAATCATCTGAACCGTTACCAACGAATTACCCTCAAATATATTAGATAGCATTCAATCAAAGTTAACTCGTATTTGAAGTGGTTGAAGTATTAGGGTGAGTAGGGAAGGGTGTGTGGTGAGGCAGGCAGCAGGTAGGTCGTGCGTGTGTGGGTGTGAGGAAAGTGGCTTATAATGATACGTGGTGCAGTAGGTTTCTAGATCCTCACACTCAAAGTACGTGAGGTTATTGTGTTGTTGTGGTGTTGTGTTGTGGTGTTTGAACTTCCATTTCATGTTAGTTATAGTTGTGGTTCATAATGTTGTGGATTGGTGCAGAGGTGGCTCTAGAATTGGATGAGATCCGGGGTTAGCACAGCCAGGATGGGGGGTTTGGGGTACCGTCAGGTGACTGGTTGTCACTGTCTCATACAGGCAGTAAGAGATGAGGATATCCCAACACACGCTTTGGTAAGACGAGTCACTCATTCAGCAGGAAGGCTCTGTAGCAAGCTCGACTCGCAAAACTTCAACACACACACACACACACACACACATCTTGAGAAGAGTACACAACATCAGCCAAGGATATCTACCTCTGGGGGGTAGAAGTGGAGGGGGGAGGGGTACAGGAACTTCTTCAGAGTAGGAAATGCGGGCAACACAGACTGCTTTCTCGCGACTGCTGCCACTCTGGTAGACTCTGGTACTGCACGTTAAGCTCACAAACTTTCGTTTTCTTCTTCGCCTCTCAGATCCGGGGCTTTTGGGAAAACATTCGGGGCTTCAACCCCAGTAGCCACCCTCTAAATCCGCCACTGGTATCGGGTATGCAGGAGGGTGTACACTGTGTTTATTTCTCGTCATTATTAGTGTTATTTAAGGCCTTTTAGCCACTGCTGTGATATGATACGAGTTATATAAGTGACTGAGGTGTGGCATAACGTTGTGGTGTTGTGTGGTGGTGATGACACGCGGTGGTGATGACAACACGTGGTGGTGACATGTGGTGGTGATGAGGCCGCTTGGGTATGGTGGTGACCAAGGATTATATACAGATCCTTGGTGATGACGGAGCCGCATGGTAATGACAGGTATTATTATGCATTATGAAGTCTTTGTGGTGATGGTGGTGATGACACGTGGTGGTAGTGGTGGTGACAACAGGTGGTGGTGATGAAGCCGCTTGGGTATGGTGGTGACCAGAGGCGGGTTTAGAATTGGATGAGATCCGGGGCTTAGCCCAGCCAGGGTGGGGGGGGGGGGGGGGTTGAGGTACCGTCAGGTGACTGGTTGTCACTGTCTCATCCAGGCCCCTTATCCACTGAAAAAGGGTATTTCTTTACAACTACTGCTCCACCTCTTTATTATAAATATGAAGTCGTACATTCTATACATAGTGTACTCAACACATCTGTAAAGGTTTCAGGCGGGGGTCACCATCATTTACTTCGCAAAACGTCTTTGAAGTTATGTTAGGTTATGTTAAATTAGGTTGGTTAGGTTATGTTAAGTTATGGTTAGGTTAAGGTTGTTAGATTAGGTTACGGTTATGTTATGGTTAGGTTAAAAGTTAGGTTAGGTTCGGTTCAGTTAGGTTCAGTTATACAAGATTTTTACATTTTATTACTCAAAAGCTAGGGTTCTCAACCTTTGATTTCTGTCTGGATTTGGGTAATAAAATGTAAAAATCTTATATAACCGAACCTAGCTGAACCGAAAATAATCTAACTTAAGCTAATCATAACCGTAACTTAACCTAACAACTTTAACCTAACCATAACTTAACCTAACCTAACCAACCTAACATAACACAACCTAACATAACTTCAAAGACGTTTTGCCAAGTAAATAATGGTGAGCACCGCCTGAAACCTTCATAGATGTGTTGAGTACACCATATATAGTATGTAGGGAAAGAGAGAAAAAAGCAAGAGGTGGAGCAGTAGTTGTAAAGAAATACCTAAAAAAGGTATTGAGATTTATCATGTAAAATACACAAAATCCTTCATATTTTTTTCTTCTTCGCCTTTCAGATTCGGGGCCACCCCCTAAATCCGCCACTGGATTGGTATGTTTTTGTAGAAGCGTTGACAAGGAAGAAGTGTGTGTGTGTGTGTGTGTGTGTGTGTATGTGTGTGTGTATGGACTTGGCTTCACTTGTGTATTTCAGGTCTAAACTTTCTCTGTCACCGAAGGATCACAAGTCATATTCTTCGATTACACACACACACACACACACACACACGAAAGGCTAGAAAAATAAGCGAAAGTCAGGAAGACCTAAGAGTTACTATATAATATTAACCTCCTATACATTATTCACCTCCCCTCGTGGAAATAACAAACAATATAATAAAATAATTACTATTCGTACATTAGCTGGTCTTTATTAATGGAAAACTGAGTTCACTGATTGTAATAAGAGAGTTTCAGGTATTGATTTAAGGATGAACTAAGTGAAAACATCTGGCATCGTTGCGCGTGATACGGACCTGTTTTCTGCGCACTGCGGGTTCTCCTCTCAGTGGCAGGGCATACAGTGTGTATCTGTAGAGCGGTGAGGCAGTAGTGATAGTTGTCCAGTGTCCACTGTGTTACAGAGGGTAGTTTTGGTGGACTCCTTAGCAGTACTACGACAGCATGGGGTAAGTGTGACTGTGTATGTGTGTGTGTGGGTTGTAATCTAAAACATATGTGACGGGGATTAACTATTATGGGTCAGAGAGGAAAGTAGGAATAGTTTATAAAGGACATATTTTATCCTTAAACACACTTATATAGACAAATGACACGTTAATCTGTTCAAAATACAAGTACAAGCATCACATGATTTGTACAGCGAGTGACCCTGGCAACCTGTTGACACTAAAGTTAAGAAGGTCAAGCCTACAGTAACATCACCACTGATAGACCATTCCACACGCGTACTGTTGGGGAAGGTTACGAAATGGTGCGCGATGTGTCTTACTTATAATATGATATACAACTTACTTTAGGATACCTTATGACCTCTGATGTCTATATAGCGCTTATTCTTTTCTTATTACTTAACTAACTGTGCTTTACTTATACACTTATACTTATTTATGTACTTATAGCTGTCTTATTTATACACAACTTACACTAGGATACCTTATGACCTCTGATGTCTAGCGATTACTCTTTTCGTATTAACTAACTAACTGACTAACAATCATAGTGGCAGAAACAAGTGAGAAGAGGATAATTCTAACCACTGATTTTTGTTTTAATAAATGAAGTGTTTGATTGTATGTAATAGTACTTATGTTTGAAGTAATTTTTATACGTCTACTCGGTTAGTTTAGTTTAGTTTACTAGGCGTGTTGGTGTATATATTTTATTATATTGTATGATAAAAGAGGGAGATGTAGGTATAGGTAGGACATTTTATTTATTTATATTTTTATTGATTGATTTTATTCTTACGATATATATGTCTTTAGTAGGAACCAGTGCATCTAATTTTATGATAAAAGAATGCGAGAAGGATCGTAACAGACGTGATATTGTTTTTGAATTATTAATGTTTTTATTTTGCAAGAGTATAGTGAAGAAAATGTAGATTAACACACACACACACACACACACACACACACACACACACACACACACGACTATCAATATGAAATAAACATTATCAGTTACGTTATCAGCTCTCTCTCTCTCTCTCTCTCTCTCTTCTCTCTCTCTCTCTCTCTCTCTCTCTCTCTCTCTCTCTACCATGTCCATCTTTAAGTTTCTCTCTCTCCTTTCTCTCCAAACCCTACCCTTCCCTACCTCATCTCTCCATGTTTAGTCTATCTTTATATCTTTTTCTTCCTCTTCACTTCTCCATCAACCTTTCTCTCTCAACCTTTCTCTCTTTGTCCGTCATGCCTGTCTGTCACTCTCTCTCTCTCTCTCTCTCTCTCTCTCTCTCTCTCTCTCTCTCTCTCTCTCTCTCTCTCTCTCACCGCTAGTTCCGCTTCCACACCTCTGGGTAAATATTGGGTTTAGAATATGATTCTCTCTCTCTCTCTCTCTCTCTCTCTCTCTCTCTCTCTCTCTCTCTCTCTCTCTCTCTCTCTCTCTCTCTCTCTCTCTCTGTTGACCCAGGTTTCAGATGTCTCGGCCCTCAAGGCAGTTAAGAGAGGCAGGTGTTCGAGAGAGAGAGAGAGAGAGAGAGAGAGAGAGAGAGAGAGAGAGAGAGAGAGAGAGAGAGAGAGGGAGAGGTCCTGAGAATTCTAAGAGGAGAACGTGATACACAGAAGAGTCTTTCGAACATGATCAGGAGAGAGAGAGAGAGAGAGAGAGAGAGAGAGAGAGAGAGAGAGAGAGAGAGAGAGAGAGAGAGAGAGAGAGAGAGGTCCTGAGAATTCCAAGAGAAGAACGTGATACACAGAAGAGTCTTTCGAACATGACCAGGAGAGGAGAGAGAGAGAGAGAGAGAGAGAGAGAGAGAGAGAGAGAGAGAGAGAGAGAGAGAGAGAGAGAGAGAGAGAGAGAGAGAGAGAGAAACATATATGCTTTCAAATTCTCCTACATGTCTATGAATGGAGTCTAATCACGTGTTAATTGGTCGTTAGGTGATTACGGTCTCAAGAAACAAGTAGGTAAGCAATGACAACAAACTATCAATGCAGGTAACAAGGTGATTAACGTGTAATTATAAGCAAGTAAAGAAAATGATTGATAATAATAATAATAATAATAATAATAATAGTAATAATAATAATAATAATGATGATAGTAATGATAATAATAATAATGATAATACTACTAATAATAATAGTAATTGGGAATACCTGTCACGTGGTCTATTAATTACGTGTTATTAAAAGGCTTTGTTACTGATATTACGGAGTTGTTATATACATGTAACACTAGTAACGCTCAAATTGAATTATCTACAAGTCATGTAATTATGTATATATGTTTGTATGTATGTAACTATACAAGGGCGATTCCAACTTGTGTTCATTCGTCTATGTGTGTCTCTCTCTCTCTCTCTCTCTCTCTCTCTCTCTCTCTCTCTCTCTCTCTCTCTCTCTCTCTCTCTCTCTCTCTCTCTCATGACGAAAAGATACTAATGATGCTTGCTAGCGTGGTAGGTGAGTGTGTTGGGGGAAGGGGGTGGTGAGTCGGGGGAAGGGGGGGAGGTGGAGTGTGAAGGGGGAAGGGGGAGAGGTGGAGTGAGTGAGTGGAGGTGGTGGATAAGATTAATCAATGGCTGTGGTTTTGTATTTTATAGGAAAGTGAGAGTCGTTGAGCCAAGGTTGTGTGTGTGTGTGTGTGTGTGTGTGGTGTGTGTGTGTGTGTGTGTTTATGACGCTTTGTGTTGTGTTGTCTTATGCTGTTCATTCACACAATATACTATTTTGATATTACTTATACCTTCACTTTTAATTATTTTACTTTGTGAACGTACACAGGAATCCATGTACGTACTGTACATGATTTATTCTTTTATTTATCTGTATGTATGTGTAAGCGTTTTTTATTTTTATTTTATCTATTATATTATTAATTTTTTTTTTTTGGTGTGTGTATGCATGCGTGTGTACGGGCCTGAGCGCATGCATAAGTGTGTGTGTGTGTGTGTGTGGGGTGGGGGGCGTGTTTGGGTGCGTGCTGGAACACTGGACGGCCTGAGGTGAGTGTTGTGTCGTGTCGTGTGTGTGTGTGTGTGTGTGTGTGTGTGTGTGTGTGTGTGTGTGCGTGCGTGCGTGCGTGCGTGGGTGCGTGCTGGAACACTGGATGGCCTGAGGTGAGTGTTGTGTCGTGTCGTGAGGGTGTGTGAGTGTGCGTGTGTTATCATCAACCTGTCTGATGGTGACGAGTCTTCAAGCGACACAAACAGCACGCCCAATCCAACACCCCACCCACCCACCCCTTCAACCTCCCCCACCACCCACCCCTTCAAACTCCCCCCACCCCTTCAAACTCCCCCCCACCCCTTCAAACGCTCCCCCACCCCTTCAAACGCCCCCCCCCCTCCCTTCACTGTGTTGCTGCACGTACTACACAAATCACGGAGGAGCACACTTGAACTGTCTTCGTCGAAATCTTTAACATAGAACAGACAGAGATAATGACGAACATGGAATGACGCGCCGCTGTATGCAACATTGTCTCCCTTGTGTGTGTCTGGCGTAGTGTTCCAAGCGAATGTAGAATTGATGTCACACTACTGCTATTCCAAGGAGTCATGAACTTCCTGTATCATCGGCGAGGAGGAAGACAAGAACCTAACCTAACCTAACCTAACCTAACCAGAACCACAACCACAACCTAGACCAAGACCAACTCCCCGCCCCTGGACAGTGAGAGGCAGTGCCAGGCAACCAGACACTGCTGCGGTGCCGGTGCCGTTGCTCAATGCTGATGATATACCGCCCCACTACACCTCACTGCTAGGTGGTGGCACAACGCTGAAGCCTGACCCTCATCCCAAGGCCAACCGTTCCATGCTAACAACAACAAAAAAAAAGGGCGTGAATATAAACCAGGAAAGCGAACCATTACAGCGTCACAGTTTAGATTACATTCTTGTCCTTCACTGACTGACCACGACACATTGAATTCACGACCGTCCGTAGTAATTTTTATGCATCCCTTCCAACTTATGTTCCTTCATCTTGACCACCATTGATATAGACACATTCAGCAGCAGTAATACTAACAAGAATACGATAAAA
>JAPQNM010000040.1:8510319-8515319 GCA_029783475.1 Metacarcinus magister
ACAAGAGGAAAATTTTTATGTATGTAGTACTTTTTTCTTGTCCTCTTGGAGAGACATTCAATTCCACGAGACTGTCTGATTGAATGCCACAAGTTGGAGAAGAATTGTCATAAACTCTTTCATCTTCTATTCGTACGCTGCAGTCTGATTATTTCACCTTCCTTTTTTCGCTACCTAGTGCCTCGCTGTCCCTGGGTAAAGTGGCAAGCATCACTATATTTGCAGCTTTGAGAAACACCGCAACCAAAGAATAGGAAGTAGTGTTAGATCTTGGCCCTGCGCCGACTACCGCTATGACTCTCCAGACCAGATACGGTGATGGCAGTGGTAGAATATTTTAAAATTAAACTTATATAAATGTGACGCTAGCAAAAGACAAAGCTAATATTTAATTCAATTTATGAAGTTAATGAACTATATCAGATATCACGCTTTCAATGAACTCGTAAGAAATGTCACGGAAGGATGATGTTAATTAATAGAATGATTTGACAGTTTTATTATTAATTTGATCTCGGGTTCCTTCAAAAAATATAACTTTAAACAAATAAATCTTAATTATTCTACTGGTATGTAATTAATAAGGTTTCACAATTCATATTCCACTTCCCTTTCCTGAACACACATGAACATTATCTATAAATACTTTTCCTGCAAGCTATAACTCATACTTTTATTATGATGTATTATATATTGTACGTGTGTTTATGTGTGTGTGTGTGTGTGTGTGTGTGCGCCGTGAGATCAGTGACTGTGTACTGATTGATGCTGTGTGGCAGGAAATGAGTGCATGATGTGGACTGATTCTACTTTGATTATGGAGGGAGGAAGGAAGGGGAGGAGGGCGTCTAGAAAGTGGAGAGAGGATGGAAGCTGAGGGTAATTGGGATGCTGGACTCGTGTGGCGGAAGGTGAACAGTGCAGAACATAAGAAAAAACATAAAAGAGTCTGAGAGAGATGAGCTAGCGAGGCTAGCGAGGAAGATGAAGAAAATGATGAAGAAGAAGAAAATATAAGTTTAGGGATATGTTTTGTGTTTCCTGTGAGAATATGAAGATGACAGGTGGTGGTGGTGGTGGTGGTGGTGGTGGTGATGATGGTGATGGTGGTGGTGAAGTCATCATCAATGTGGTCAACTTGTGGAAAATGACGAGAGAGAGAGAGAGAGAGAGAGAGAGAGAGAGAGAGAGAGAGAGAGAGAGAGAGAGAGAGAGAGAGAGAGAGAGAGAGAGAGAGAGAGAGAGAGAGGAACATGGAAATAAGTCTTATCCCTAAATTAAGTGTATGCGAGTGATATAATAGAAGGCACGGGTGAGCTGTGGCGAGGATGGGCGTGGGGATGGGCGTGGGGTGGGCGTACCTTGTCTATATACTTCCGCCGGAACTGACAAGGGTAAGCATGTGTGTGTACCTATAGAGTTCCTTTGTGTGTGTGTGTGTGAGTGTGTGTGTGTGTGTGTGTGTGTGTGTGTGTGTGTGTGTGTGTGTGTGTGTGTGTGTGTGTGTGTGGTTAGACTTGTTATTGATCTCTCTATTCCTTCCGTCGTATGTAGTATAGTATTCACAATTCTCCCTCTTTTTCTTTTTCTTTTTCTTTTTTTTTTGCTAACACTACATATATGTCTGTACTAGTTTTTGCTCGACTCCAACAAAACGGTAAAGTGAAAACGTGTGTGTGTGTGTGTGTGTGTGTGTGTGTGTGTGTGTGTGTGTGTGTGTGTGTGTGTGTGTGTGTGTGTGGAAGGGTGTGGCGAGTGTCATGAAGTGTTAAGAGGAACGACATGAATGAATACTTTCTCTTTGTGATTTCTCTCAGTCCGTGGGGGTTGATTTTGAGAGAGAGAGAGAGAGAGAGAGAGAGAGAGAGAGAGAGAGAGAGAGAGAGAGAGAGAGAGAGAGAGAGAGAGAGAGAGAGAGAGAGAGAGAGAGAGAGAGAGAGAGAGAGAACTTTCCATCTATTTGCGTGTGTTACATTTTTCCTTTGTACTAAAGGAGGGTACAGGTGCAAGACAAGGGATGTAAAAGTGAGAGTGAGGCTGAGCGAGGATGGAGAGAGAGAGAGAGAGAGAGAGAGAGAGAGAGAGAGAGAGAGAGAGAGAGAGAGAGAGAGAGAGAGAGAGAGAGAGGGAGGTGTGGCCTGTTCTCTCCTGGTTCCCCTTCATGCTTCTGGAAACGCTTACTCATTCTTACTCATGGCCTTAGTCTTACTCACGTGCCTATTATATGTCCTCTTGCCTCACTCGCCTCCACCCACCCTGCTCAGCTAGCCACCCAGCCAACCTTACCTTTGTTCTTTTCCCGCGCTCCTGTTGCTTCTCTTCTCTCCTACAGCCTCACCAGTCCCAATCAGTATAATTTTTCCTTATTTTTGCCTATAACTCTACACTACTCTCCTCCATCACCTCTTATTAATTAAAACAGATTATTGTGATACTCAGATATACATGTTGACGCAGTGTGGTTTTTTGCCCAATGCTCTGAATGTCAAGCAAGTTACGTCTAATTGGAATACATAATTAAAGTCTAATAATATCTCTCAACCTGATCTAGATGGCCTTCTCTTCATGTTTTGGTCATAATAGTATCGCTTTCTATCTGAATGCTAAGTATAATACTCTTATTCAATGCCGTCTTTGTTAATATATTTCTACCTGCCTCTTTTTAAAATACAAATTGATCAAACTTGAACCTACTGGAGTCTTTTTAACCTGTTCATGTATTGTATAAGTCTTATATTTATCTTTCTATTTAAACTTTGCTTCAGTGTGGCTATCCCTTCTCACTCTCTTCACTCACTCACTCACTCACTCACTCACTCACTCACCTTCCTCCCTCACTCACTCACTCATCCTCCTTCCCTCTCTCACTCACTCACCCTCCTCTCTCACTCTCACTTCCTCACTTACTCATCCTCCTCTCTTCCTCATCCCCCTCACTTACCCTCCCTCATTCCCTCACCAACCCTCCCTCACTCACCCTCCCTCATTCCCTCACCCTCACTCACCCTCCTCCCCTCATTTCCCCTCCTCCCTCTCTCTCACTCACTCACTCCCTCACCCTCCTCCCTCCCTCACTCACCTTCCTCCCTCTCTCACTCACTCCCTCCCTCCCTCACTCACTCACCTTCCTCCCTCACTCACCTTCCTCCCTCACTCACCTTCCCTCACTCACCCTCTTCCCTCCCTCACTCACCCTCCTCTTTCACTCACCCTCCTCCCTCTCTCACTCTACATCCTCCCTCCCTCTCTCACTCCCTCTCCTCAATGCACGCTGCCTTAGCTGCTCTTCACTCCCGCAAGACCATTGGTGGGTGTCTTCTGATGCGTTTTCTGGTTATATATATATATTTTTTTATTATTTTCTTTTATCCTTTACTTTACTTTACTTTACTTTACTTTACTTTACTTTACTTTACTTTAGTCATACAAGGTAGAAACGAGACGTGTGGAAGCAGTGGTCAGCGGGAAGAGACTTTGATCTTTCTAAAACAAATGGACAAGCCTCTTAGTAAAGGAAAGAGGAGGAGGAGAAGGAAGGAGAAGGAAGAAGAAGAGGAAGAGGAGGAGGAGGAGGAGGGGGAGGAAAGGAAGGGATCGTAATAGGCTCAAGGAATGTCAGACCGCAAACATATGACCTCCGCGAGTCCGTCCTCACAGCTTCCTTCCCGCCAAACGGACGCGAACACTTTGTATGTTTGTATTGTATTGCTTTACTTATGCTCGCAGCGGAAGATAGTAATGTAAGAATGCGGGTTTTTTTTTCTACGTATTTTTGTTTTCCCTTAGCCAGTACCCCATTAATGTGTAAAAAAAAGAAGAAAAAAGAGAAAAAAAAAAAAGAAACACGCGAGGGACGAGAGTTTGGGGAAGTATTTTGTTGGTTGTCAAAGATTATACGTGATAAGTAATGAGAGAGAGAGAGAGAGAGAGAGAGAGAGAGAGAGAGAGAGAGAGAGAGAGAGAGAGAGAGAGAGAGAGAGAGAGAGAGAGAGATAATACCATGACGTAATTGATGTTCAAGGAGTGCCTTTCCTCTTCCTCCTCCTCCTCCTCCTCCTCTTCCTTTTTAATTGAGAACTTCAGAGACACAAGGCCATAAGCGCCAATTAGGAAAAAAAAAATAATAAATGAAAACTACAATCCAAGTTAGTGTTCTCTGTAGTGTTCGGTTTTTTTTATGATATTTTGACATGGTTGGAAATTATAAATAGAATCTCTCTCTCTCTCTCTCTCTCTCTCTCTCTCTCTCTCTCTCTCTCTCTCTCTCTCTCTCTCTCTCTCTCTCTCTTAATTGGCCCTTGTGACCTTGCTTAACTTAAGAGAGATCACTGGCAGCTAGGTGGGAGTGGTGGTGGTGGTGGTGGTAGTGATGGTGATGGTGGTGGCGTTTTCTCGGTTATATTAAAGAGTAAAAGTCTTGACCTTCTGACTTCAGGATCATTGGCAATGTTTGTAGCAGTATCTCTCTCTCTCTCTCTCTCTCTCTCTCTCTCTCTCTCTCTCTCTCTCTCTCTCTCTCTCTCTCTCTCTCTCTCTCTCTCTCTCGAATACATAAGAAATAAAACTAATCACAGACAGACAACATTATACTACTAAACAAATTATAATCATCTTCACTATTTCATTCTATCTTCTTTTCATCTCGTTAAGGGCGGTTCACCCTTACCCCCAAACTCACCCTCCACCAATATAACTCTAACCTATACCTAATGCTTTCTGTTTTCCATGGTTCTGCCCAAATTTCCCCATTGTTCCCTTCGTCTTCCCTCCCACATACCATCAACCGCCCCTGTCTCCAGCAAAGAAGACACCAGTTAGAAGCAAAGTTAACTTAGAAAAGCCAGGAGTGAAAGCTTGTCAACGATAAACAACAGAAACAATGGCACAAGGACAATATTTTCCTTTCCCTGTCTTCACCTATAGTCTTGAGGATCACGTGCTGGACTTGTGACTGCCAGCCTTAGGACTTTAGAGATTTTGTAGTCTGATCTATGGGTTAG
>JAPQNM010000040.1:8525319-8527819 GCA_029783475.1 Metacarcinus magister
TGTTTAAGGTTCTAATTTTGTTGTATATATTGCTGCGAGTAATAAGAGTACACATTGCACTCCTTATGGCACCTTACTTCTAAAGCAAAGCATGAATGCACTTCACTAACCTTATGCATAATACTGTATGGTGTTCATGTATTTTAACAATCTTTTTGTGGGATTCTTAAGGTAGGATGATAATGTTGGTACTGATATTCTATTTGAACTAAAATGAAAATAACTTAAGTAACTGCATGATATTCATAAAACAATAAGGATGATGCATTTTTTTTGTAATTTATGTCAACATTTTTGTGTGAAGTATTACGTCCGTAGTTTGTATATGGTTTTGAAGCTTCACGTTCAACAGTTGGTATTCAAGTCCATTAAGACACCATCATTTGTTGTGTGTTCACTAGGAAGCAACACACAGTGAATGTCTGTCCTACTCAACCCCAAGAACACTTACGACACAACTTGCAAGTGTGGAATCCTATAAGTTCTACAGTTATTTAAACTACGAAGAAGTCTGCCCTTATTTTTTTTTCTCAAGACTACATTTTAAGTTTCAGTGTAGTTACCTCCCTCTTGCATCCCTTTACACAGGATGACGGAGATGACTTCCTATCTCCTTTTCAAATCTAATTATATGCACTTTGAAATCATTACTGCGCGTTCTATCTAGAGTACTAACCATAAGGATCTTGTCTAATTCACCTGAGTTAAATCCTTTGTGCCGCCTAAATACTTTGACTAGATCTCATCTTATTCTAAGTCTCTCAAATAAGTATATTTTGAAGCTTCGATCTTCTCTTGTAAGGTATATTCCTCATCCTATGAATAATTTTCATCATTATTCTCTAAACTCACCACAACAATTAAATATCCTTCCTATAATAAAGTGAAAGTGTTAACTGCATCTAACAATAAGAAGGCAGGACAGACCGAGAACTAGATGCAGAGATCAGATAAAATTAGTTTCGATGGAGTAACCAAGAATAGACTGGCAGCTGATAGATTACCTTTTTTTATGATCTTTTAACCTGTGGTGCCGGTAGGCTTGATGGAGGCCTTAGATGGTCGGTCTCCGCCCGTTAGTAGTGCAGGTTAAATATTTTAAGTGACGCCTCGTTTTCTATAGAGAGGCTCATGCTGTCAGCGGAAGCTCCTCGTGCATATAACTCTGCAGTCCCATCGAGTATAGTGTTATGGCAGCTTGTGGGTGATCTTTGGCCACTCGGCGGTTTTACGAAAGAAAAGTGGCCAGCACGTGCTGGGACTCAAACTCGACTGCTATCCACTAGGCCACCGCCTCCCCTGACTGGAGGTTGGGGAAGGTTGTTCTGCAATGGACTTATAGAGGCTGTTGTTGATGTTGAACATTCCTACATTAATTTCAAGATTGCCTTTTTTTCGAGACCGTGGCCATTATAAGTAATATAGATTGTAATTGTGTGTGTGTAGACAAATATTATGATTGGTAAACAGATTGAGATGCATAGACTCACACATGCATATATACACACATACCTACCTACATATATGCATACATAGATGTAGATATAGCTGCTGATATATGATAGGACAACAGCAATGACAATATTTTATGCATACAGTACACAAACAATTGTATTAAAAATGGATTACTTTTTGAACTCTAAAACACAGCATAAAAATGGATGACTAACAATTCTAATTATTCAAATGTAGTAATTTTCTCCATGTAGTTTTGAAAATAGTTCCATCATAATAAGGTTTGTATTGCTCTTCTGTCTAGACCAGTGGTATTCATTGCGCGGATCGCGAGCCGCTGGCGGCTCGCGATGACTCAATTCACGGCTCTCGAAAAATATATAAATTAATTAATATAAAAAAATAATTTTTCAAGTAAGATACATATTTTCATGAGGTGAGATGGAAGACGAAGTCACAGTAAGAGATAACATTCTAACATCCCTAGCCTAGTCGTACAGAAATCATACGTGTCCACTACGGGAAACTGATCAGGGACACGTCAAAATTTTCTCATTTACTATATTGCACTAGCAGCTCAGTACTACTTAATTTAGTTGAGTTACGTTAACTTGCAGTAGCTGCGGCTCTCTCAATCAATGCGTTTAACCGAAGTGGCTATCTTGCAAAAATTAGTGAATAACACTGGTCTAGACTATAGAGGTAAGGTGCCATGTTGAAATTATACTTCATCAAATAGCGAGCTCATTGCATTTATAAATAAACCTTATAAATAATTCTTTTTATATCGCTTTCTGATTAACTTGGTTGGGGTGGCTGTAAATGTTCATTGTGGTTATCATCCTCCTTTGCCTTGACCTTCTTTGTAGTGGGTGCATTGGTGGGCCGAGGATATTAATAGGTGACCTGACCTTGAAATGCAGCATGGCGAGTAACTACTAACCACTTCCTTGCCATAACACACAGAGACACCAAGACCAATGCAATAACATACTCGAGGATGGAGAACGAGGCCATCGTCATCAACACTCAGGCCGCTGCCCTG
>JAPQNM010000040.1:8532819-8540319 GCA_029783475.1 Metacarcinus magister
TTATGACGTATAATCACGTGAGGTTGCCTGCTGCCAATCATGAAAAAGATCATTTTTTCCTTCCAATCATATATGAGCACGTGTCTTTAGACAAGGATGGACTGCCTGGACTATGGTGGATAGCGTTAGTTAGACAATGGCTACCGTGGAGGACATATGTGGAGGTTGTATCTATACAAACTGGCAGTTCACAGCAAAATTCTACGAACAGTCAAGTGTAGCAATACAATACCTTCGTCAACACGGTGTATTGTCCAAATCAGTGGAGTGCCCTAATTGTAAATTGCCGTGCAAGCTTAGGGAAGACAAACATCTGTGGTACCGTGGTCGGTACCATGCGTTCATTCCGAAGCTGGACTCTCAACTTCTACTTAAGGTATTTCATGTGAAGCTACCGAACTTCTTAGCTATATTGCTGTATCAGGCATAAATATGGCGGCTGTCGATTTTTGCTACACTTAGGGAATTTCTTTGACTTCTAGGTAAATTTCCCTACTTTTTATTTTATTTCCCTAGGTTTTTTAAAGTCAATATTGGTGAATGTTTTAGTATATTATTGTCATTATTATGAAGTATTATCGCAGTTATGAAGGTTAGGTTAGGATTTTGAACCATGGGGCGGTCTGGGCATAGGACAGGATAGTGTCTTTATGAGAGGTGCAGGTTACGTCAGGTGAGGGTGGGTCCAGGGGGGGTGTCGGTTAGGATAGGTTTCTGGTTGTGTTCGAATAGTATCTTAGCCGGGTGAGGGGGTCCAAGTTTGGTTAGGTTAGGTTAGGTTAGGTTAGGTTAGGACAGGTTTCTGGTTGTGTTTGAATAGTGTCCTAGCGGGGGGGGGGATCCAGGGGGGACGCAGCCGCCCCGGTTTGAATAGATTTGTCGTGTTTGCTACATTTAGGGAATTTCCTTGACTTAGGGAAATTTCCCTAGATTTTCAAAGTCCATATATCACTCATATATGCCTCCCCCAAAAAAAACCTCCTGATTCCCCACAGTCCCCCAAGCTTGCTTGAGGGGTTAAGGGGGTGTGGGTAGAGATAGGGAATATTGTCTGAAACTGTAAATGTACCAATTGCTTTTCTGTATATAATAAATTTCTTGATTTTCGTATTATTTATACGTAAACAAACTAGGGATGTGCGGTATCGAAAAAATACCGATATCGGTAACAAAAAATACCGGTAATAGTCGGTTTCATTAATTTACCGGTATTACCGATATCGGTATTTGTTTATATATGGCAAAAATAATTTATTTTACAATCAAAGAAAATACTTGACCCTACACCTCACCACACTCGCCACCCACCTCAGACATTTTGCACACTAGCTAGTATTGTCATTAATGAAGTAAAGATGCACAGTGTAGCCTACACATAATGGGACACTTGTCATTTCAAGCTAACGAGTCCACTGTAACCGGTTACTCTCCATTACACCTCAAGGTATTATTGTAGTTTCAACCAATACACCACACGTAACCATAAACTGACACTGTTAGGAAGATTTCTAGCCCCATATTAGACTGTCGGAAATCTAATATATAATTGTCAAATTCTGTGTGTGCGTGCGTGTCTGTCTGTCTGTATGTATGTATGTTAGCAGTAAAACCTATCTAAAGGTGGTCGGATTGAGCTGAAACTTGGAGGGGGTACTCAGTGGGACCCCTTTGTGTCTTCCACGGGTCTTTTTTTTTTTTTTTTTTTTCTTCTTCTTTCCCCGGCAACGCCGGATTTCTGACATGTTTACGGGCTACGCCTATCTAAATGTGGTCGGATCGAGCTGAAACTTGGAGGGGGTACTCAGTGGGACCCACTTTGTGGGGAGGGCCTGCACGCAGCGATTTCCCCACACACTCTGAGCATGCGCGAGCAGTCTCGCCTCGTGATTGGTGCGAGGATTCTCATCTCGTAAGCTAACCTATCTTCCAAATTATATATAAATTTACTATGCAAGTGCCATGCTCCCAAATGCCCAGCATCATCTAATGGAAACATAGAGGAGCTTGCCTAACCCTACCTTGCAAACGTAAAGGATAGGTTAGGTTAAGTAAGGTTGCTACATATAAGTTATTTTAGGTAAGGTTAGGCAAACTAGATACACTAGGATAGGCAGATTAGGTAGGTTAGGGCAGGTAATTTCCGAAGGGCCTGCACGTAAGTTAGGTTAGCTTACTTCCTTACTGCGAGAATCCTCGCACCAATCACGAGGCGAGACTGCTCGCGCATGCTCAAAGTGTGCGGGGAAATAGCTGCGTGCAGGCCCTCCCCACTTTGTGTCTTCCCGGGCAACGCCGGGTACTCTGCTAGTTAATAATAAGATCGGGACGGTTAGAATAGTGTCGGAGCTGGGGGGTCCAGCGCCCCTCCGGTTAGGATAGGTTTCTGGCTGTGTTTGAATAGTCGTCTAGGGGGGGGGGCAGTCCCCCCGTTAGAATAGGTTTGTCGTGTTTGCTACATTCAAGGAATTTCCTTGACTTGGGCAAATTTCCTTAGATTTTGAAAGTCCATATATTACTCGTATATGCCTCCCCCCCAAAAAAAAAAATCGATTCCCCACAGGCCCCCAAGCTTGCTTGAGGGGTTGGGGGGGGGATAGAGATAGGGAATATTGGTTGAAACTGCAAATTTACCTTGTTTTTCTGTGTATAATGAATTTCTTGATTTTCGTTTTGTTTATACGTAATCAAACATTTTTTTACTTTATCCAAACCATTATTATTATTCATCAATTATTATTATAATTTAATTTATCATTATTTTGTTGATCTTATATAATATAATAACGTTACTACGATGCCATTGATTGATAAATGTAAAAACATAAATGTATAACCAACTGAAATATAACTACACCGGGGGCCTAGGGGGAGAGAGAGAGAGAGAGAGAGAGAGAGAGAGAGAGAGAGAGAGAGAGAGAGAGAGAGAGAGAGAGAGAGAGAGAGGATAGGGTGATTTATTCGTAAATCTAGGGGAAAAAAAATAATCCTATCTCTAATGTTACTTTGGGTGTACTATACCGTGATTGCTAAATTTCTCTCGATTGCTTATTTTGGGGTTATTTCATGGTGTTTGATTTATTCACCAATTTTTTCCCTTTTGGTGCTAGGCTGGAAGTGGTATTATTAATTTTTTAAAGATTTGTATATTGTGGTAATGGTTCTATAGGAAGTAAAAATTAAAAGTTAAATAATTAAACATTATTATTGCTTGAGTTTGTGAACATACTTGAATACTTGGATATATCGTCTTCATGGTGTCACAGAACATCTTCAGGTCATTCCCATCGCTCCTAGGTTTACATTTTTTATCTTTACAGCGATGGACCATCAAGTTGACCGTGGTGATCATCCTAAACTCACGACAAGTAAGACCAGTAATTGTGTCCAACCTCGAGCAGTCAACAAGGACGAGGTAGAAACCCCCTTCCTTCTCCACCTGCGAGGGAGGAGCTCTTACCTGTGTATTCCGCCACGCTGCTGTGAACTGACTGCCAAGGATTTTCAGTGAGGTGAGAGTCAGTTTAGTGTTAAAGAAGAGGAAGGTCTGTGTGTGTAGTTGATAGGAGGAAGAGTTTAGTCTGAAACACACAACCCCACTAGGTTATTGGAAGTTAGGGCGTTCTGCGGCATCGCTTCGTCAGTCATGTAATTCTTGTTGAGAGGACTGTCTTGACATGACATAAATGCAAGGTAGTCATCATTATTGGACCGGGATAAGGCACTGACCTCTAGTAACATCACAGGTGGACAGTAGGATAACAGCGGGTGATAAAACAAAAACTAGAACTTCATTACTGATAGATTTAATAGAACAGTGGTCATGTTTACATCAATAAGAGAACGGTTGAAGGAATATTGTATGAGAATCTAATTTATTTTGTCTACTAGTCCTGTGAAATATAAAACTGTACATTAGGAGGGATACACTGAAGTGCTCGATAGTGTACATTAACTTAACATGTTTTTTGACTAGACAATTATGGAGAAAAATTTCCCTTCGTTGAAAATTTTCCCATTATTTATATCCTTCCCCTCCATAATGATCTAGTCAAAAAACCTTCAACCTATCTACTTTTAATTGTTGTTCTATCGTTACAGAGTCCTGCAGCTGGATCACGGCCACACATGTATGTCGAGGGGACGGGAAGGGACGAGTAGGTGACTGCACTTATATCACCACACCTCGTCCTGCTCCTGCTTGTCTGCCTCCACTACTGAGACTGTTCCCTTCTATTCCATTACGTTCCTGCACAGACAAATAGAAGGCTGAGAGTTAATGTGAACATAGCAAACGCCAGATAGGAAAGGTCATATAGCGCCATGTTAAGCTAAAAGGCAGATAGCCCAGCAAAGAGATAACGGCAAAGTATTAGGATTGAAAGAACAATTAATTATAGTGAAATGGTTAGATTAAATGGATGTAGGATTGTCAAAGAACAACAAAACCAGAGCCATAATGGGATTTAGAGCCATCCGTAAAAACAGGGTTGTTATATTAAAGTGCTCAAGAAAAAGGAATCGAGTTAGTGTAGGCAGCGGAGATAATTTTTATAGGAGTGAATATTTAGAAAGAAAATTAACGAGGTGTGATAAAGTTATGAATAGGAGTACTGACTGGGATAGGAGATTAATTTATATTACTAATTCACGAGAGAATCCAGGCGGTAAGAGATAGTGAAGAAGAGATTTTCTGGTAGGTGTTGCTCAAAGGGTGAGAGGGGAAGGGGGGGGGAGTAGGGGTAGAGGATAGGGGAGTGAGTCTGCTCGTGATGAGGGGGAAAGGGGGGTGGGGGAGAGTAGAGGTAAAGGATAGGGGAGTGAATAGAACTTGACGGTGAGAGGGGAAGGGGGAGGAGATCAATCTAGAACCATGGAGCGTGTTATAGGAAGTTGAATGTGGTGAGGTAGAGGAAGGGAAAGGGTATAATACATCAATGAAATGTGTCCTTATCATCACCTTATTCCTATACATAACATTATACTTATTTAACATCAAGTGCACGTTCATGATCTTGCCATCTATACCTCTAGGTCCTCCCCCTCAACACTCCAACAACTTTTGCAATCTGCTACATCAAACATTTCTTCTTGGGCCACTAATCATGGTTTAAAATTTTCCGCTGCTAAATCCTACTCAATTTTCTTCACCCCCTCCCCCTTTATGGATCTCAATTACAGTTAAGTTCCTAGGCCTCATTTTCGACTATAGACGAACCTGGAAGGAACACATTTCAACCATAAAAGAATATACTCTCCCATGTCTCTGTCTTCTAAATACTCCCATTATCTTGAGTTGCGGATAAAAAAACACCTCCATCTACATGTTTCTTTGATACTCTCCACTCCTGATTACGGATGTCATATCTCTACCTGTAAGATTACTATTCCATAAACTCTTAAAAGTAGTTTCTCCTCCCATCCACGTCCACTTTCTATTGATATGCACTCTCTTCTCCCTCCCTCTTCCTTGATGTAAATGTCCTGCCTTCCCAACCCATTCTTTTCCTCCCCTTCAATTTGCTCTTTCTAATTCTTCCAAGTCTAATACACCAACTTACATCTTATGAATCCTATTTCTTTAACACTTTACTACTACCTGTTTATACTGATGGCTCGAAGGACGTACCGGACTAGTGTTTGGCTCTTCTTGGAACAGGCCGCTCCCTCTTCACTCCTGGTTATCTCTTGTCCTGGGGAGTCCACACTTGTAATGACTGTTGGTAAGATATATATCATTAGCATTATTTTACCCTGTTGTTAGTATTGAATATGTATTACTTCCTGTCCCTAAACGCGTTAAAAATATACTTCTGTGAAATAAATAAAGGTAGACAAAGGTGTTTCATCTAATCTCTAACCAAAGTGGTATACAATGAAAATAAAAAAAGAAAGGAACCTAAACCTGTACCCAGAGCGCGGCGAGTCAAGACCCATCACGCACGTACAACCCTGGTTAAGTATGTAAAATGTACGTGTTTAATGCATACATACCCGCCCACCACACACTTCCTTTTTACCGAGGTCGTGCGTCGCCTTAGCCTGTGGAGGGATGCATACACAGCCGCTAGTCTTGTCGGATGCGTCTCTAAGTTGAGGTGATTGAAGGCAGCCAACTAGTACGAACATTGTGGCGAGGTGAGCGTCCACCTTCAGTTGGCACTTACTGATCTAGAAAGAAAAAAAACGGAATACGGTTTTGAGTATAATGGATTTATCATTTAAGTTCTTCAGTAAGTTTTATCAAATTTTATCGTAGGATACGAGAACATAAGCAACGGTATATATAAGGGGAGGTACTAGGCCATGGCTACCTACTTTTGTTCCAGTAGGTCTATATATTTGTGCCTGATAATACCCCTAAATATGTCAATAACTCAAAAAAATTCCCCAGACCGCCCCCCCAGCTGTAGAGGCTTGCTTACTCACTCCCCCTTAAAAATATTGGCGTCACCCTGTGGCCTAACCCTTGACAAAAACCTTTATACCCACCTGAACACAAACACCACCTTACCTTCATTTGTGTGAATACAGGACAAGCGAGAGGAGGGCGGTGTGACGGAAGGCTTGGTACTCGTGGAGGAAACTGTCTCACCCTTGCAGTCACCGCTCACCGCAGGAAGGCCGCAGACGTACCGGGCATGCGCGCGCGCACACGCATGGTCGTTTCACCTTGACAACCTTTAAAAAGAAAACACAGGTCTGATTATACACACTACACCCCCCTCCTAGATTAATAAATATATATAATGCAATAATCTTACAAACAAGGTATCTTTTATAACACTATACGTGGACCGTGATCCCAATAAACACAATCTCTCTCTGGTTGTAGGTGTTGACTGATTACGTCGTTAAGCTTGGTGGTACTCGGCTCGTTAGGCTGTGATGATGTCTAGTGGGCGGACATCACTCGTTATCAATAGTTTAATTGATTACGGTGGTGGTGGTGGTGGTGGTGATAATGGCCCTGGTAATTGTGGTGGCAGTAGCTGTCACCACTATCACCACCGCAATCATTACCGTTGTCACCATCACTACCACTGCTGTCGCCACTATCACCACTCACCACCACCAACGCTACCACTACCACTACTAATACCATCGCTACCAAAGCTGTTAACTACCATCACCACCACTACCACTGCTATCGCCACTATCACCACTCTCACAACCACCAACGCTACCACTACCGGCACTGGTTAAATGAATACGTCCCGACCGCCATCCAACTGCTAGGATTTGCCAGACACTGCCAACCTTGCAGTGCTACCAACCACACCGCTTCGGGACGAGAGTATTTAGGTTAAGGTTGTTAGGTTACGGTTATGTTATGGTTAGGTTTAGTTAGGTTTGGTTTGGTTGAGTTAGGTCCGGTTATGTAAGATTTTTACATTTTATTACCCAAAAGTTAGGGTTCGCAACTTACATTTTTTCTGGATTCGGGTAATAAAATGTAAAAATCTTATATAACCGAACCTAACTTAACCTACCCATAACATA
>JAPQNM010000040.1:8552819-8562819 GCA_029783475.1 Metacarcinus magister
CACGACCATTCAAACGCCGATGCCATCCTTCACAGTCATTGTTCGTTCTTATCGGCTGCATGAATACACACCACGAAGATAATGTCCATACGGTATCATTAAGCCATGTTTCACGGATATAATCAGTCACTTTCTCGAGTTTTTCCTTAGTATGACATTTTTCTTCAATTTTTTCAAAACTTTGGTAAATGTGCTCTTCGGGCAGAAATGGTAGAACGAGAAGCTCTCTGATGATTTTATAGACAGCATCTTTTTTATTGTAGGCTGCCTGCAGACCGACTTCTTGCACCTTGCGCCACACACATACATATGGAGTTATGAACGATAGTTAATTGAAAAAAATACTGAGAAATATAAGAGAGAGGTACGAGTTGACTTGGTTACGAGTTGACCAGGGGTACGAGTTGGACTGGGTACGAGTTTACTTGGTTACGAGTTGACCTGGGTACGAGTTGACTAGGTTACGAGTTAACCTGGGTACGAGTTGACCTGGTTACGAGTTGACTAGGTTACGAGTTGACTCAGGTACGAGTTGACTTGGTTACGAGCTGACCTGCAGCCGTGTGTGTGTGTGTGTGTGTGTGTGTGTGTGTGTGTGTGTGTGTGTGTGTGTGTGTGTGTGTGTGTGTGCGTGTGTGTGTGTGTGTGTGTGCGCATGAGACAGTTTAAGGCACGTTGTGCCAGGTGTGTTGGGTACGCCGTTCATGCAAGTGTTTTCCCTCCGCAGAGTGACCTGTTGGAGGTGACCCTTGGGAGCCGCGGGAGTAGCCGAAGCAACAGTCCTGGCCCGGATGAGGGCGGTGCGGGCGGGGTGTGGTGCGTGCGGGTGTGTCTGGTGAGGCTGGTGCAGTACGCCCTCGTGCTGGCCATGCTCGCCACTGCTGCCAACTTCCTGGCCTCCGTGCTGCTGGCGGCCCCCGCCACACCTCACTACTCCACCCTCCATACCTGTAACCCCCTCGCCTATATTGAGTACAACACACTCAGCGGAACTAATACAGGTGTGAATACTGCCTCATGCATTGTAGTCGTTACGGTGTGCGCGCGGCGGTAACACAGTACTTACGGTGACGCCTTGGGGAATCAATCTACGGTGTACTGTGAAAAGAAAATAAAACTAGTATTTTTTTATTTATTTATTTATTTTTTAATTTTTTTATTAAAAGGGTAATGGCTAAAGGGAAAACAGAAATAAGCAAAAAAAAAAAAATCCCGCTTGTCGCCAGACCCCGCAAAGAGGACAGCAGGTGAATAGAAGCAAGGGGTGGATATCCAGTTAACATTAGAGGTGTCTTGGTGTTAAGGTGAATTATAATGATCAGGGAACTACAGTACTTAACTTACGGTGACGCGTTGGCGAATCTACGGTGTACAGTGATAAAACTAGTATATTAAGGTGAATTTTAATGATCGAGGAACTACAGTATACTTGAGGTTATTATTGAAGGCTATACGTGTACAGGACAGGACAGGACTCAATGACATGGCATTAACTGTAGTCACTAATTGTTTGTTATTTACGTATTAGTGTAGTGACTTGCACGGAAAAATGGTTAATATTAGTTGGTACAAAATCGAATGGAATAAAGTCAACGCCTGCTGCTACTTCTGCTCCTCATAATATAATTGAACGTCCACGCGCTCCAGGGAAATGGTCCGGAAAAAATTATCGGAACTACTTTCTTATGAATTTTTCCTCATGCTTTTCCGTCATCAGATTAGATTACATGGCTTTTAAAATATCGAGGTGTGTGTGTGTGTGTGTGTCGTTGTAGATCACGTGGAGGACGAGTTTGTCGGCCTCGTCATCCTCCGTGTTCATGTCGTCGAGGAAGTCCTTCAAGGGGATGAAGACAGCGATCTTCCCCCTTCGCCTCCGCTTTACAGACACCTTCACCAAGCCCGATGGAAACCTGGCGTGTGCACGTTGCATACTAGACACCTTCATGCTTAGCGGCATGGAGGTGTAAGTCTTGCAACTTGTGCCGCTCTTGGTGCTGTGGAAAGTGAACGTATTTTTCTATTTTATTTGACTTAAGAGGTTATGAGGTTGACATGTCGCGTAGAAGGTGTGCGTTGCAACGTAGTATGAGTAACTATCGCCTCAGTCTTCATTCCAGCCCCGGCAGGTCAAGTCTGAAGGGCAGGTACGGATGCTCTACAACAGGCGCAAGGCACATCACTACGAGGAGGAAGAGAGCAAGTTTGGCAAACCACCTTACCGTGCCGCCTTGTACAATACACGTGTTCACGGGTTGAGGGACGTGCGAGCCTTCACTTGTTCCTTCTTGTTCTTGTACGATATACGTGTTCACGGGTTGAGGGGCGTGCGAGCCTTCATTTGTTCTTCCTTGTTCTTTTTCGTCTTCGTCCTCTTCAAACAAATTCCAATTAATCCCACTGAAGACATCCTGCATCTCCTCTTCGGTGCAATTGTCCATCAGTTCGTTGAATTCATCATCGTGTACATTTTGTTCGTGCGTTCCTTCATAAGTAAAGCCTCCTTCATCTTCCTCTTCCTTCGTCCACAAAGTCTCAGCGCAATCCATCTCTTTTTCCAGGAGGTCCATTTCAGCCTTAAGGTCATCCAACGTTGATCGAATATACTTTCCTTCTGCGTCCGTTGTCCGCTGTGACATTTCCAACACTTGCATTCTTGTTCTGAGGACGGTTTCCTCATGGTTCAAGGTAAACGCAACTATCGGCGCATCTTTGGCCTCGCACTTCGTACTACATACTTCGTCTTTTTCTGCCTCGTCTTCATATAAATCTTGTTCAGCAGTGACCTTTTGTTGCTCCCAGCGGGTTCTTTCCATACAAGCGTTCTTGGGACTCACGCGGAGGACGAGTTCGTCGGCCTCGGCATCGTTCGTCTCCATGTGATTCAAGAAGTACTGGACGGGGGTGAAGAATTCGATCTTCCCTCCTCGCCTCTGTTTGACCGACACCTTCACCAACGCCGACGGTGACCAGGTGTGGGCACGCTTCAGACGATACACATTTAGGAATATCGGCACGGAGGTGTAACTCTGGCAACTTGTTCCGTGCTCCTTGTTGTCGAAAGTAAACTTAGCAACCTGTTTGAAGTACGTTATGGGGAGGCCGCAGCACCACGCTGGTGCAGGCGTCTGTACGGAAAGCGTCACCCTTCGTGGAGGCTCGTGCTGGCCCTCGTCAACCTCCATCACACACGTGCAAATCATCCTCGACTTCAATGTTGTCGTGTATCGCGAGTATTCCAATGGTGTGTTCGCCGTCTCGTCACCTTTGGCCTCGAGGTCCTCGCGTGAGGTGGTGGCGGATTCGATTCTGGTTTTAAACTTGAAACATTGACAATTCGCTCCTTCTATGTGTGCGTTATATTCCCGTATTTCACCTTGTTGTGCCTTCTCTTGGTGAGTATCGCTTACTGTACATTCCTTAACGCTTTCCCGCATCTTTCCTGCTGCCTCACCTTCCTTCCTGCTGCTGCTTCCACCCGAGTGTGGAAGGTCGCGCGTCCTCTCAATACGAGAGTCGTTGCAGCTCACGTGGAGGACGAGTTTGTCGGCCTCGTCATCCTCCGTGTTCATGTCGTCGAGGAAGTCCTTCAAGGGGATGAAGACAGCGATCTTCCCCCTTCGCCTCCGCTTTACAGACACCTTCACCAAGCCCGATGGAAACATGGCGTGTGCACGTTGCATACTAGACACCTTCATGCTTAGCGGCATGGAGGTGTAAGTCTTGCAACTTGTGCCGCTCTTGGTGCTGCTGAAGGTGAACGTTGCCACCTGTTTGTAGCATGGTGCCAGCTGTGGCAGCCAGCTGCACCACGCCGGTAGTACAGGCGTCTGTACGGACACTTTCACCCTCTTAGGAGGCTCCAGGTCCTCGCCAACCTCCATCACACACACACACTGCATCCTGGCCTTCAATGGTGTATTCATAATGAAAGTTTTCTTAATCCAAAATGACGTGCTGTCAAAACAGTGATGGCGAGAGTAGCTGAGAGAGTGTTACAGTCCTTGCAAACTTTGTATGACCGAGCCTCTCCATGTGTGAGGTCTGCACTGGCGAAAGGTGAAACGTATTAGCTACCTAGTATATGTAGGCATGGTGCCACTGCTGTGGCAGACAGCTTGCGACTCCACGGCGGGAGTACAGGCAGTCTGTACGGACGCGTTTCCACCCTCCTTAGGAGGCTACAGGTCCTCGAGTCAAACCCATCACACACAAAAAAACAACTGCAAGTCCCTTGGCCGTCAATGGTGTACTTCATAATGAAAGTTTTCTTATATCCAAAAGACTGTGTCAAAACACATCGACTGGCGAGAGTTTGGAGGTAGACTAAAACGGGTCCAAACTAAAAAAACCCTAAGTCCCAACCTTCTATTGCAGAGTGTGATCTATAATCAACCTAAGCTCTCAACACCTACGCTAGAGCTGAGAATTCTTGAAGGTTAACCTGGGCATGTAGCTAAATGCCTAACCCATACGCCTAAGCTGCAGATGTGTTGGATCTAAATAATGCCAACACTCACATATTACACCATCACAGTACCAGTTGGGAATGTGATACAATACTGGTCCGGTAGCATCGGAAGAGAACATGGACTACTAGCACTTACAGCACGAAGCGAACACAACGTGAGACGCGCCCATTGGCCGCACATCCTTTACTCACATCATATCACTACACATGGGTTTATATATAAAAAAAAATAGTATTTGTCTGTTCTTTTTCTTCCTTCATTCCTTTCTAGGTAACTTTCAAGATTAAGTTGTCATTGTATGGTATATGTTTTTCTTTTTCCTGGTTCTTAACGTGTAGGTTGAATGATTGATGTCATTGTTGTAAGTTCCCGCACAAACACACACTTCATTAGGACAGCTGACTTGGTTCTGATTACTGTCTTGTTGAATATGTTATCACTCTTTTCACCTCCTTGTCCGCGCCTGCACTGCCTACAAAACACAATAAAGTATATACGTCGCCAGCAAAGTTGCAAGAGCTTATCTGTACCCTCACCAAAAATCTCACTCTCTCTCTCTTCTCTAATCTCTTCACGGTGCTAAAACAACTACTGGATATAGCTGCCTGCATTGTGCCCATTTTTTACAGTCAGGAACTCAGGCTGAGGTCACGTCAATTAAGGAGCCTGACAACATGCATGAAATGCAGATAGATTGTGTGGGATCCTGGAAAAGAGGAGAGGGCTAGTGGGGACTAGTCTATTGTAAGGCACAAAAGTAAAGATACAAAACCTCCCCTCGACCAGCATCACTGCATCTGCGCATGCGCATAACACCCAAGTACCGTTGACATCGACAACTGGAAAGCCAACGCGAGTTGTGCCTCTGTTGCGGAGAAACCCACACCACACAAAATTACCGAGGAAAGCCTTGAAAAGGTTTCGTAAATCTGCCGACTTACAAAACAACTGCAAGAAATGGAATTTTCCACAAAGTATGGGGGAGAAAGGATAAATTAATTTGATATGATCTCTTGGGCCTCTAAATCAACACTGCCCTAAATGGTCGTGACCAACACGGCAACACACACCACCTGCCGCTGGACCAGCAAGCCACCTGCCCGCGCTGACAGGCACCATACAATACTCCACAACTTGCCGCACGCGCAGCAGCCACCTCCACCCCATGTTCGGCAAACGCCTGCTATACGACTTGCAGTTCCCATGTGAAAACAACCTCACGCTCAAAAATCTACCATTACCGCCTGCAGATCTAAGCTACCCAGATAATGATATTTCCACCCCTCAACATCTGATGGACCTGAAGAACATATTCAACAGCACACACTTCACCTGAATGAAACGAATCATTGTACAACGCATGCCTTCGATGATACTCTAAAATCAAAACAGAAGGGGACGTGTCTCTACACCATTCTACCAAGCAGCACTGACTGGGGGGTGGCACAGATCTCCACTCACGGGACAGCACACCCGCAGACGCCAGGATGCAGCAACCAGTAGTTTCCTCTCACAGTCGCCACTGGACTCGGAAGACCTCCACCGGAACCCTCTGGGCTTACAACCTTCGCGTTATTTCGCGGCAACAGGTTGTAAACGAAACACATAAGAAATTGAGGAAACATGAATAAGTGCTATTATAGAAATGATAATAGTTCCAAATTAGAAACAAAGGACTCTTAGAAATGGAATTTTATCAACCAGAAAGAAGAATACTGCTTAACAAGTATCATTGAGATGTCTGCAAAAAAGCGATTTTAGCGAACAGAGTCGAACAATCAAAGATGAGATAAATAAGTACTGGCTCCCGATTCACACTATAATAACTGTCTTTAATATTAGGAGATTACCAATTATGCAACAGTATTACCATCTGATTTAGCACATAAAATGTTCTGTCAGGACCTATATACTATGAGGAAATATTGGACCAAAATGTAATGAATTTTTGTCACACCGGAAGCTTTCTCGCATCAGTACCTTTCTGGTCTGTGTGATTGACCATGCGGTTATATATGATTTATGTGATAATGTAATAAATCTGATGCAATATTGGATGAATTTAGGGTCTCTGGTAAGTGACCTAAATACAAATGTCTACTAGACCATGAAAATATTTATGTATGGACATTCGGGCCAGGTCAAGATTTACAGGAAGCAAAAATGATAAAATCATCCCAGTGATATTAATGACTGAATTAGTTAATTTATGGGCAGATGCAAATGGTTGAATTGAATTGTAAACACATCAGCTATGTTTCCATCCAGCCACAGCGTGATGTTGATGAAATGTTGTTTTAATACTGCTATTGACACTACTGCGGCTCATTTGTAAACAGCAATTTAGATGTAGTCCCGTCACTGTTAGATGCCTTGATAGACAGTTGTCACGATTTCCAGCACTTCTTGTTCTAAGTGGAGTGAGAACAATTGTGAATTCCTTGCTATTGTCAAAACTAAAACAAGACACAATATTACTGGACACCCAAAAAACGGTTTGAAACAAGCAGTCTCAAGACACAACCTATAACACCAGCTCCCAATTATAAACAGGCACCATTGTTAACTGATCATTTTTTTTTGGAGGAAATGTTAATGCCGCCCCTTCCAAGCTCCAATGTAAACTAAGTACATTACCCAACGTTGTCACTACCTCTATCAAAGAAGGGAAACCACTGTTCACCCACTGCAGGTCAGGCGAGTATATCAACACACCCCATACACCCGTACCGACGGCCCCCCCCTTCAGGAAATTGTTTTATTCGTGTCAGCTCCAGCCCCCAGCCTGTTTCCTGTCATCCCTCCCCTGAAACGTACGCCAATGTCGCTCATCGACCTCCACCAGTGATGCGCCATCATAAAGGTCTGGAGGACCACCTGCTCCCCCACCTCATAGGGAAGGCTGCAACATGACACAAATGTTAAAATAAGCTCCACGTCTATCGGCATAACCGATCTGTTTCTAATTCGCCGTAGAGAGGGGGGGGGGGCCCCCACAACCCACCTCCCCCCCCCCCCCCCGCCCAACGACACACCACCCACCCAACACAACCCCCCACCAATACGACTACACTATATAGGCACGCCCAGGCCACACGAGAACCTGTCGAGTAATTATAATAATTATTATACAGAGCCGTTTAATGAGGGATCCTGCAAATACATAAACAAACACATACAGAAAAAGATAAGGTGTGCACTTTAATTGTAGGGGAACTTCAACCCACCATACACAGCACAAATTGTAGATTTGAACCACAAAACTACCAACGATCGTGAGGCATAATGCAATCTCCTGTTTGGACATAAAAGCAAGTCTCAGTAATTATTATTATTGAAGTAGGCACGACGGCACGAACCGCGCGGTGAATGAACTTAAAGAAGATTGTGGTAATTAGAGACAAAATCTTGTGAAACGCACAATTCCATTGTATCAAGTCTGGATGAAGTACAAAGTTCATGTCTAACTGAATAGACATAAGTGATGTTCTAGTGTGGTGAGTGAGGAACATGGCTTACATGAGAAAAACTCCTGCTGGTTATGTTGACATTTCATGGATATACGATAGTTTTAGATGGACAAAGGACGAGGGACTGGTGGTGTCTGTCTTGTAGGAAATAGTACTGTAAAGCCCTCCCCATATACTAGGTGTTGCCAGGACAGGTAGGCGTTGAGATGTATGGGTGCAGATTCAGTGCAGGAAGCTACACTTATCCATCATCATTGGATGTGTACGTATACTGACACCTAAATGCTTTTAACATCATTCATTTGATTACATACGGAAGTTTTTAAGGTGGCATGTTGCGAGTAAAAGTGGTTTTTATAGTTGCGGAGATGTTTAAGTGATATGCTGATATAAGGCGAAATAAAGAACACCAAGAGTAATGAGAGATAATAAGTTGACTCAAATTATTAACACAAACCCACAAGAACAACTTACTCATTCAGTACTTTATTAGATATGTATTATTACTAATAAACCTGAGGTAAATAGTGTAGCCCATGAGTGGTTCCTCACGTCGGTTGCAAGACAAGGACCTTGTGTCAGTTGTCTATGTAAATGTAAGAAAACCTAGAAAAAATACCTCCGGTGATAAAAAACTTTTCATGATATGAAAACACTACGATAAGACACTCTGCCTACTGCTTTAGGACAATGTGCATTTATGATAGGATATATTTTTAACTGACGACGTCAACAAACAAGTAGATATTGTTTTAATGATTTTTTTAGTGTTTGTCTTGAAATATGTGCCCCCTGTTGGACTAATAACTGTGAAAGGTATAGCTCCGGCACCATGGATGAGTGGCGATATTCGTGAGAGCAATGGAGAACCGTTGATGAGCTACAAAAAAAAGTTAAAACTTGATACAAATAATCCTGAGTTGCGCGAAACGCTATAAAACTGCAAAAAAATATTGTAAAAAACCACTTCTCAGCACCTCTAAAGATAGAGCATACAAAGATCGGTTAAAAGATTGCAAAGGAAATCACAATCAGCAACTTGGAAAGTTCATGGTTGAAAATATTCCTAATCGGAAAAAACAAGCGTAATACTCAAATCTGTAAAACATCAAGGAGAAAGTCGAAAATTTCAATAAATTCTTTCTACGTGTAGGGGACCCACTTACAGACCGTTTCAGAAGAAATTAAAAAAGGAAGAAGCCGTTACGGTTGATGGTTCTCATCTAAATCACCATTAATGTTAATTCTTCTTTCAGACCCAAAGCTCTGGTAGTACCTAAACTCCATAATGTTTGATCGTTAAAGACCTTAATGCAAACCAATCTATCCGGGTCGGACGGCATGCTTTACGGTTTCTCAGAGGATGCGCTCAGTGTCATAGTCCCTTTCCTCACTGTATAGTCCAACAGTCCCTGGTGACCGGTGTGTTCCCCGAGTCATGGAAACAGCATTGGTTGTCCCAATATATAAAAAATGGTGATCCTGATGTTGTGAGTAACTACAGACCGTATGCGTATTACCCATTGTGTCTTAAAATACTGAAAAAATTGGTGCTAGACAGATTACTTAGAACAAACAAGCTACTTTCTAATAGTCAGCATGCTTCGACCCAAGTATCAACGGAGACAGCTATAACAAACTTATAACCGACAAAATATAATGAATAAATATGGACACAAAAGAAAATTTCGATGTTAACCTTATGTGACCTCTCAAAGGCCTGGAATGTGTGTAACATCATAAAAAATTCTTATACATAAGTGACGCTTCTCTACTAAATAGAGTGATGAATTGTGGGTTTAACAATTATTTTAGTATAACAGAGAGCATGTCAGTTCACCTTGATAAATCATAAATCTTAAAAAGACATTTATTAACTATGATGCCTGGGAGTGTAAGAAAGACGACACGGCAGTGGAAGAGGGCGCATCTGCGGAGCGTTGTCTGCACCGTACCGTACTACCACGGGCGAGTAGAGTAATCCACAGGGCGATGAGTACTCCACCGGGTGATGATATTAATCCAAGGCGGTGAGGGGCGATGAAGATCACTTTTAAC
>JAPQNM010000040.1:8570319-8580319 GCA_029783475.1 Metacarcinus magister
TACTATTACTATTACTATTACTATTACTATTACAACTACAACTACAACTACAACTACTATTACAACTACAACTACTATTACAACTACAACTACTATTACAACTACTATTACAACTACAACTACTATTACAACTACAACTACTATTACAACTACAACTACTATTACAACTACTATTACAACTACAACTACTATTACAACTACTATTACAACTACAACTACTATTACAACTACTATTACAACTACAACTACTATTACAACTACAACTACTATTACAACTACAACTACTATTACTATTACTATTACTATTACAACTACAACTACAACTACAACTACTATTACAAATACAACTACTATTACAACTACTACTACTATTACAACTACAACTACTATTACAACTACAACTACTATTACAACTACAACTACTATTACAACTACAACTACTATTACAACTACAACTACTATTACAACTACTATTACAACTACTATTACAACTACTATTAAAACTACTATTACAACTACAACTACTATTACTACTACAACTACTATTACTACTATTACAACTACAACTACTATTACTACTATTACAACTACAACTACTATTACTATTACTATTACAACTACAACTACTATTACTATTACTATTACAACTACAACTACTATTACAACTACAACTACTATTACTATTACTATTACTATTACAACTACAACTACTATTACTATTACTATTACAACTACAACTACTATTACTATTACTATTACTATTACAACTACTATTACTATTAATATTACTATTACAACTACTATTACTATTACTATTACTATTACAACTACTATTACTATTACTATTACAACTACAACTACTATTACTATTACTATTACAACTACAACTACTATTACTATTACTATTACTATTACAACTACAACTACTATTACTATTACTATTACAACTACAACTACTATTACTATTACTATTACAACTACAACTACTATTACTATTACTATTACTATTACAACTACAACTACTATTACAACTACAACTACTATTACAACTACAACTACTATTACAACTACAACTACTATTACAACTACAACTACTATTACAACTACAACTACTATTACTATTACTATTACTATTACAACTACAACTACTATTACTATTACTATTACTATTACAACTACAACTACTATTACTATTACTATTACTATTACAACTACAACTACTATTACTATTACTATTACTATTACAACTACAACTACTATTACTATTACTATTACTATTACAACTACAACTACTATTACTATTACTATTACTATTACAACTACTATTACTATTACAACTACTATTTCTATTACTATTACTATTACAACTACAACTACTATTACTATTACTATTACAACTACAACTACTATTACTATTACTATTACTATTACAACTACTATTACTATTACTATTACTATTACAAGTACTATTACTATTACTATTACTATTACAACTACTATTACTATTACTATTACTATTACAACTACAACTACTATTACTATTACTATTAATATTACAACTACTATTACTATTACTATTACTATTACAACTACAACTACTATTACTATTACTATTACAACTACAACTACTATTACTATTACTATTACAACTACTATTACTATTACTATTACTATTACAACTACAACTACTATTACTATTACTATTACTATTACAACTACAACTACTATTACTATTACTATTACTATTACAACTACAACTACTATTACTATTACTATTACTATTACAACTACAACTACTATTACTATTACTATTACTATTACAACTACAACTACTATTACTATTAATATTACTATTACAACTACTATTACTATTAAGACTACTATTACTATTACTATTACTATTACAACTACAACTACTATTACTATTACTATTACAACTACAACTACTATTACTATTACTATTACTATTACAACTACAATTACTATTACTATTACTATTACAAGTACAACTACTATTACTATTACTATTACTATTACAACTACAACTACTATTACTATTACTATTACAACTACTATTACTATTACTATTACTATTACAACTACAACTACTATTACTATTACTATTACAACTACAACTACTATTACTATTACTATTACAACTACTATTACTATTACTATTACTATTACAACTACAACTACTATTACTATTACTATTACTATTACAACTACAACTACTATTACTATTACTATTACTATTACAACTAAAACTACTATTACTATTACTATTACAACTACAACTACTATTACTATTACTATTACAACTACAACTACTATTACTATTACTATTACTATTACAACTACAACTACTATTACTATTACTATTACTATTACAACTACAACTACTATTACTATTACTATTACTATTACTATTACAACTACAACTACTATTACAACTACAACTACTATTACAACTACAACTACTATTACAACTACAACTATTATTACAACTACAACTACAACTACTATTACAACTACAACTACAACTACAACTATTACAACTACAACTACAACTACAACTACTATTACAACTACAACTACAACTACAACTACTATTACAACTACAACTACAACTACTATTACAACTACAACTACAACTACTATTACAACTACAACTACAACTACTATTACAACTACAACTACAACTACTATTACAACTACAACTACAACTACTATTACAACTACAACTACTATTACAACTACAACTCCTATTACTATTACTATTACTATTACAACTACAACTACTATTACAACTACAACTACTAATACAACTACAACTACTATTACAACTACAACTAGTATTACAACTACAACTACTATTACAACTACTATTACAACTACAACTACTATTACAACTACAACTACTATTACAACTACAACAACTATTACAACTACAACTACTATTACAACTACAACTACTATTACAACTACAACTACTATTACAACTACAACTAAAACTACTATTACAACTACAACTACATCTACTATTACAACTACAACTACAACTACTATTACAACTACAACTACTATTACAACTACAACTACAACTACTATTACAACTACAACTACAACTACTATTACAACTACAACTACTATTACAACTACAACTACTATTACAACTACAACTACTATTACTATTACTATTACTATTACAACTACAACTACTATTACAACTACAACTACTATTACAACTACAACTACTATTACAACTACAACTACTATTACAACTACAACTACTATTACAACTACAACTACTATTACAACTTCAACTACTATTACAACTACAACTACTATTACAACTACAACTACTATTACAACTACAACTACTATTACAACTACAACTACTATTACAACTACTATTACTATTACAACTACTATTACTGTTACTATTACAACTACTATTACTTTTACTATTACAACTACAACTACTATTACTATTACAACTACTATTACTATTACTATTACAACTACAACTACTATTACTATTACTATTACAACTACTATTACTATTACTATTACAACTACTATTACTATTACTATTACTATTACAACTACAACTACTATTACTATTACAACTACTATTACTATTACTATTACTATTACAACTACTATTACTATTACTATTACTATTACAACTACAACTACTATTACTATTACTATTACTATTACAACTACAACTACTATTACTATTACTATTACTATTACAACTACAACTACAACTACTATTACAACTACAACTACAACTACAACTACTATTACAACTACAACTACAACTACAACTACTATTACAACTACAACTACAACTACTATTACAACTACAACTACAACTACTATTTAAACTACAACTACAACTACTATTACAACTACAACTACAACTACAACTACTATTACAACTACAACTACTATTACAACTACAACTACTATACTATTACATACTATACAACTACAACTACTATTACAACTACAACTACTATTACAACTACAACTACTATTACAACTACAACTACTATTACAACTACAACTACTATTACAACTACAACTACTATTACAACTACAACTACTATTACAACTACAACTACTATTACAACTACATACTATTACAACTACAACTACTATTACAACTACAACTACTATTACAACTACAACTACTATTACAACTACATATACTATTACAACTACAACTACTATTACAACTACAACTACTATTACAACTACAACTACAACTACTATTACAACTACAACTACAACTACTATTACAACTACAACTACAACTACTATTACAACTACAACTACTATTACAACTACAACTACTATTACTATTACTATTACTATTATAACTACAACTACTATTACAACTACAACTACTATTACAACTACAACTACTATTACAACTACAACTACTATTACAACTACAACTACTATTACAACTACAACTACTATTACAACTACAACTACTTTTACAACTACAACTACTATTACAACTACAACTACTATTACTATTATTATTACAACTACTATTACTATTACTATTACAACTACAACTACTATTACTATTACAACTACTATTACTATTACTATTACAACTACAACTACTATTACTATTACTATTACAACTACTATTACTATTACTATTACAACTACTATTACTATTACTATTACTATTACAACTACAACTACTATTACTATTACAACTACTATTACTATTACTATTACTATTACAACTACTATTACTATTACTATTACTATTACAACTACAACTACTATTACTATTACTATTACTATTACAACTACAACTACTATTACTATTACTATTACTATTACAACTACAACTACTATTACTACTACAACTACTATTACAACTACAACTACTATTACAACTACAACTACTATTACAACTACAACTACTATTACAACTACAACTACTATTACAACTACAACTACTTTTACAACTACAACTACTATTACAACTACAACTACTATTACAACTACAACTACTATTACCATTACAACTACTATTACAACTACAACTACTATTACTATTACTATTACAACTACAACTACTATTACAACTACAACTACAACTACTACTACTATTACAACTACAACTACAACTACTATTACAACTACAACTACTATTACAACTACAACTACTATTACAACTACAACTACTATTACAACTACAACTACTATTACAACTACAACTACTATTACAACTAAACCTACTATTACAACTACAACTACTATTACAACTACAACTACTATTACAACTACAACTACTATTATAACTACAACTACTATTACAACTACAACTACTATTATAACTACAACTACTATTACTATTACTATTACTATTACAACTACAACTACTATTACAACTACAACTACTATTACAACTACAACTACTATTACAACTACAACTACTATTACAACTACAACTACTATTACAACTACAACTACTATTACTATTACTATTACAACTACTATTACTATTACTTCTACAACTACTATTACTATTACTATTACAACTACTATTACTATTACTATTACAACTACAACTACTATTACTATTACAACTACTATTACTATTACTATTACAACTACAACTACTATTACTATTACTATTACAACTACTATTACTATTACTATTACTATTACAACTACTATTACTATTACTATTACTATTACAACTACAACTACTATTACTATTACTATTACTATTACAACTACAACTACTATTACTATTACTATTACTATTACAACTACAACTACTATTACTACTACAACTACTATTACAACTACAACTACTATTACAACTACAACTACTATTACAACTACAACTACTATTACAACTACAACTACTATTACAACTACAACTACTATTACTATTACAACTACTATTACAACTACAACTACTATTACTATTACTATTACAACTGCAACTACTATTACTATTACTATTACTATTACAACTACAACTACTATTACTACTACAACTACTATTACAACTACAACTACTATTACAACTACAACTACTATTACAACTACAACTACTATTACAACTACAACTACTATTATAACTACAACTACTATTACTATTACAACTACAACTACTATTACTATTACTATTACTATTACAACTACAACTACTATTACTATTACTATTACTATTACAACTACAACTACTATTACTATTACTATTACTATTACAACTACTACTATTACTATTACTATTACTATTACTATTACTATTACTATTACAACTACTATTACTATTACTATTAACTACTATTACTATTACTTTTACTATTACTATTACAACTACTATTACTATTACTATTACTATTACAACTACAACTACTATTACTATTACTATTACTATTACAACTACAACTACTATTACTATTACTATTACTATTACAACTACAACTACTATTACTACTACAACTACTATTACAACTAAAACTACTATTACAACTACAACTACTATTACAACTACAACTACTATTACAACTACAACTATTATTACAACTACAACTACTATTACTATTACAACTACTATTACAACTACAACTACTATTACTATTACTATTACAACTACAACTACTTTTACTATTACTATTACTATTACAACTACAACTACTATTACTATTACTATTACTATTACTACTATTACTACCGATAATAGTAATAAGAATAATAATAATAATAGGAAGAAGAATAACAATGATAAGAATAATAATAATAATAGGAAGAAGAATAACAATGATAAGAATAAGAATAATAATAGGAAGAAGAATAACAATGATAAGAATAATAATAATAATAGGAAGAAGAATAACAATGATAATAATAATAATAATAATAGGAAGAAGAATAACAATGATAAGAATAATAATAATAATAGGAAGAAGAATAACAATGATAAGAATAAGAATAATAATAGGAAGAAGAATAACAATGATAAGAATAATAATAATAATAGGAAGAAGAATAACAATGATAAGAATAATAATAATAATAGGAAGAAGAATAACAATGATAAGAATAATAATAATAATAGGAAGAAGAATAACAATGATAAGAATAATAATAATAATAGGAAGAAGAATAACAATGATAATAATATTAATAATAATAATAATAAAATCAATAATAATAATAATAATAATAAGAAACAATAAGAATAATAATAATAATAAGAAACAATAAGAATAAGAATAATAATAAGAAGAAGAAACAATAAGAATAATAATAATAATAAGAAACAATAAGAATAAGAATAATAATAATAATAAGAAACAATAAGAATAAGAATAATAATAAGAAACAATAAGAATAAGAATAATAATAATAAGAAGAAACAATAAGAATAATAATAATAATAAGAAACAATAAGAATAAGAATAATAATAAGAAGAAGAAACAATAAGAATAATAATAATAATAAGAAACAATAAGAATAAGAATAATAATAATAATAAGAAACAATAAGAATAATAATAATAATAAGAAACAATAAGAATAATAATAATAATAAGAAGAAGAAACAATAAGAATAATAATAATAAGAAGAAGAAGAAACAATAAGAATAAGAATAATAATAATAATAAGAAACAATAAGAATAATAATAATAAATGTTATTACAATGTCTTTACATCTGTTTCGTCCATTAATAAAAATCTGAGCTGAGACATTTTTTTTTATTTTAAAGGGACCGTGAATGTCATGATGACATGTTGAACATAGTATACACATAAATTTCCTTGTTTCTCGTCTTAGATGCTAAATGAGAGAGAGAGAGAGAGAGAGAGAGAGAGAGAGAGAGAGAGAGAGAGAGAGAGAGAGAGAGAGAGAGAGAGAGAGAGAGAGAGAGAGAGAGAGAGAAAGAAGGAAAGAAGGAAAGAAGGAAAGAAGGAAGAAAAAGAAAAAGCAAAGAAATAAGTTAAGATTAAAAAAAGTTCAGAGAGAAAGAGAGAAAGAAGGAAAGCTAAAGAAAGAAAGAAGGAAAGATAAAGAAAGAAAGAAGGAAAGAGATAAAGAAAAAGAGAAAGAAGGAAAGCGATAAAGAAAGAAAGAATTAAAGAGAGAAAGAAAGAAAGAGAAAGAAGGAATGAAAGAGAGAGGAAGAAAGAAAGAGTGAAAGTGAAAGCCGAGGGTCCCATGGGGACACCTGGGGCATTCCTCCTTGGTGGGTGAGGCAAGGAGGAGGAGGAGGAGGGAGAGGGGGGACTGGCGCACTGCACTGTATGTGGTGGTGGTGGTGGTGGTGGGTTTAGTATAATAATTCGACCCTAAGGTAAAATCAGAGAAGGCTAAGCACCGTCTTTGTAACAGTAGTAGTAGTAGTAGTAGTAATAGTAGTAGTAGTAGTAGTAGTAATAGTAGTAGTAGTAGTAGTAGTAATAGTAGTAGTAGTAGTAGTAGTAATAGTAGTAGTAGTAGTAGTAGTAGTAGTAGTAGTAGTAGTAGTAGTAGTAGTAGTAGTAGTAGTAGTAGTTGTAGTTGTAGTAGTAATAGTAGTAGTAATAGTAGTAGTAATAGTAGTAATAGTAGAGGGAGAGAGAGAGAGAGAGAGAGAGAGAGAGAGAGAGAGAGAGAGAGAGAGAGAGAGAGAGAGAGAGATAGAGATAGAGAGAAATATATATATATATATATATATATATATATATATATATATATATATATATATATATATAGAGAGAGAGAGAGAGAGAGAGAGAGAGAGAGAGAGAGAGAGAGAGTAGGGTAGGGTGATACTGGGGGAAGGAGGTCCCCATGGGATTAAAGGAATTAACACCTCCAGGCCAGGCCTTTTGATGAGGATGGGAGCCTCACTCATCCTCCTCCTCCTCCTCCTCCTCCTCCTGCTCCTCTTCCTCTTCCTCTTCCTCCTCCTCCTCCTCCTCCCCCCCCTCCTCTTCCTCTTCCTCTTCCTGCCAGCCCTGGCTGGTGGGAGAAGCCTACACCCTTATTATCCTGTATCCTTCACTCTAGATTAGATAGTGTAGTGTAGTCTCTATCACAAACAGCCTCGTTAGGGCCAGCAGGCCTGTTGCTGTTTGTTCTTCCTATGTGTTCCTATGTGTTCCTCCTCCTCCTCCTCCTTCTCCTCCTCCTGCTCATCATCATCATCATCATTATCACCATCATCACCATCATCATCATCATCCATCTCCTCCAGCAACGTGACTGATGACAAAATAATAATGATAATAGTAATGATAATAATAATAATAATAATAATAACAATAATAATAATAATAATAATAACAATAAAATAATAATAAGAGAATGATAACAATATTAGCAATAATAATAATAGTAATAATAATGATGGTAATAATTAGAATAATAATAATAAATAACAATAAAGATAATAATAAAAATAAAATAATGTGATAAATATAACATTATATAATGTATTGCGTATTATTTTAGAAAACAGGTTCATATCAACTATACATATGGAGTTATGAACGATAGTTAATTGAAAAAAATACTGAGAAATATAAGACATGAGGTACGAGTTGACTTGGTTACGAGTTGACCAGGGGTACGAGTTGGACTGGGTACGAGTTGACTTGGTTACGAGTTGACCTGGGTACGAGTTGACTAGGTTACGAGTTGACCTGGGTACGAGTTGACCTGGTTACGAGTCGACTAGGTTACGAGTTGACTCAAGTACGAGTTGACTTGGTTACGAGTTGACTAGACACCACACACACACACACACACACACACACACACACACACACACACACACACACACAATCACATCCAGAACACATCAGGGTTTTATATAACGTTATTAACACGCGTGGTTCTCTTGTTTTGAAAGTTCTAAGAATCCATCGCATATTCTTTCTATCTTTCACTACAATATTATCAATGTGACAATCAAAGGTAGCGTCATCACTTATTGTTATTCCCAAATCTCACAA
>JAPQNM010000040.1:8585319-8595319 GCA_029783475.1 Metacarcinus magister
TAGTTTACGCTAGTACATCATTTATCAATTAATTATTCACTTAATCAATAGAATAATCATACATTTTAACATTACATATCTTTTTTTTTTACCATTGCTACAAGTAAAAATGTTATTATATCTTTCTTGAATACATCAACATTTATCATCCTCATCCCTTGGCAGCAGGTGTCAGTGTGTCAGTGTAAGTAACGCTGCGAGGGGAGGCGCGCGGCTTAACCTGGACGGCGGCAAGTGTACAGTTATGCATTCTTCCTTCACTCCAACCCTCGCATCCTTGTACTGCATTGAACACTGAACAGAAAAACTCTCTTCCTGTCGCCCAAACCAACGTAACAATGACCTCAGCAGCGGCACACAGCTGTTAGAAGGCCATGTGAGGGGTGCAGCAGCTGACAGGGAATGACAACACGAGCAAAGCTGACACTGCACCAACATCAGGAGGTAGGTCACGGCACGGCATGAATGGAATGTAGCAAGTGTTGAGTGTGTGTGTGTGTGTGTGTGTGTGTGTGTGTGTGTGTGTGTGTCATTGAGTGCAGGCTTTATTCTTAGTTTTAATAGTCTGGCATCGTGTGGTTGATGACAGTAATGCGAGTAAGTAACATCCACACTTTCGATCAATGGATCAAGCAGTGATCAGATATAAAGTTAAGGCTGCAGGATGTATTTACAAAACTATACACATCTCACTCTGGTAAACTGAAATACTTTTTTTCTTATAAGTATCATGGTAAATTTTTATATCTTCACCAGAATGCACCTGGATATAAATAATAAATAACACACTTTTCGTAAAAATTTTGATCCATTTCGAATGATTTTGACATTCATTTGCGTCGCAAATGCATATATAATGCATGTATAATAAGATATCCTTATCACCCCCAACAAGCCTGGGGACCTGTGGGAATGCGGGGTTCTTGGGGGAAGACGAAATACAATGATTGACGCTAAGAACAAGGTGCCAGAATCACTAACATAACCTAACAACGACCTATTCATGAACCCGCAATGCACTGATGGTCACAAAACCTGGCGTGTGGCTACGAAAGAAAATGGCGTCTGCACCTTGCCCAACCCCCGATTTTTGGTCATAGAAAACATTTGATATCAACCAAATTAACATAACATAACCTAAGTTAACCAAACCTTAACTTATATTGACAAATAATAAAACCTTGTTGAAACCAAACTAAACTTTACCTTATTCTCGAAGAGAAGGTCTCATAGAAATCATTGAATATCTCAGAAACTAAGAATTTGTGACGGAAATGCAATTAGGAAAACTTCAGAATTCATCAGGTAATATAAAAATATAACTCAATTATCTAGAGTATTCTGGGGAAGATGTAAAGTAATGCCAGTATCATTGTTAATGTAGCTAATTGTATATCATTATCGTTAAAGATTTTTTAAAAAACTTCTAAATAAACCAAAATCAACCTATCTTAATCTGTTCTACGAGAGAAAATAAAGCAGATTAATGAAAAAAAACAGCAAAACTCACAAGAAAAAATAGTTTCTCACCCTCAATAGATATCACAAGAACAAAATCTAATCCCATATTGGTTATGATACAGTGCATTGGCAGTATTGAAACCAATGAGGTCGAGGTAGGAAGTGTCTATATGCACGACCATAGTGCACATGATGAGAAAAGTCTATTTACATGACTGTCGTGCACACAAGTTCTCATTAGCTATTCTCATGACCGTCGTGTATGTAATGTTTCTGTTGCTTATTCCCATTATCCCACCAACCCACCCCAACCCCCATTCTAAATTTGCTTCCACCATCTCCAACAAGTCTAAATGTTCCGGTTTAATTTCTAGCCATGATCTAATAAATATATCCATGTTTTTAATGTTAACATGTAAATTTTTAGAATTATAATTTTACCGGCCTGCACACGGCGGTCGTGTATATATCTTTGGCTGTATGGAATGGCTGATGTATATATAATTTCATACGGTAGTAACGTTAGGCCAGCTAAGAGACCCAAGCTGAGAAAGGATTAGGCCTACTGTTGATTATTTTTCTGAAATTTTATAGGCCCATATGAAAACTAACTTTCTCCAGTTCACGTCATAATGCACAAAATATTCCAAATAGAAAAAAAGAAGAAAAAAAAAGTCTCCCTGCAACTAATCAACGCACTTTCCATCCATTCATCCTATATCGCACACACCTTCACCTGACCACCACAAACACACCGCCCAGTCCTTACATCCCACCCATCGCCTTCCACCTGTAATCCGCTGTCCTTAACCTACATCTTCACCACCCTCTCCACCCTCCGCCCTCTACCTTCACCCCGCCCACCTTTTACCTCCCCTTCACATCGATGCAGATTTGACCAGGTTCAGAGGAAAGTGTAACAAATATGTATAAAAGAGTAATTTGAATCATTAAAACATTAAAAACATGGATATATTTATTTAATCAGGGATAGAAACTAAACCGAAATATTCGGACATGTTGGAGATGGTGGAAGCAAATTTAGAATGGTGATTGGGGTTGGGTGGTGGAGTTAATCACCACCCAAAATTTCTGACCAACCAAAAATAAATTACCCCCCCCTCAAGTAACAACACCTAGGCTTTGTGGAAGTTACTAAAATGTTCCGTGGGTTAAATTACTTTGTCCTAAACTTACCACGGACGAAACAATGGATAATGTAAACTAACATGATGGTCGTGTGAATAGCTGATGAGAACTACATTACACGGCAATCTTACGAATAGGTCATGAGAACTTATATAATAATCACGGTCATGCATATAGACACTGCCATATGGAATACCTATTTGCACGTGTATATATGATCGGCCTTGAGGTAGCACTACGTCAAGCTTCATCAGTTGTAATGGGAATGCAGTTACACCTCATGGATTACCGTTGACATAGTCGTGGTAGTAGTGGTCTACCCTGCCTTCGAGGTGACCTTGTTAATGCACCAACAAAATTTCAACTTTGATAGTTTGATGAATGTGGAAATGGAAGGGAGGTGAGTAGTGTCAGGTTTGGGAGTAGGAATCATTACTTGGTGACTGTGTGCAGAGTGAAATAGAGAGGAATGAGATATGGAAAACACTAGGGAATCTGAAGGTAGTTAAAGTTCCGGGTATTGATGGCAGGGAAGGAGAAATGGTTAAGTATAGGGGAGCTGTTTTGAACCCCTTGCACTGACACTGATGCCTGGTGGGGAGTATGGTAATCTATTGAACATTATCCAATCACAATATAATACTCAAATATCAACCAGTAAAGTTTCAGCCCTTCAGATCTCCCACCAAGACAGTTTGAATTTTAGTTGCTGTTCAGTTGCAATGGCACTAAGATGTGGGACATGACATGAACTGCTGGGAGGCTATAAAGCAGTGGTATGGAGAAGAAAAACCCACGGTAGACTTTCTTAGGACACATACCATTCTACCCTCTTTAGTAGAGTGTCAAAGTCCTGTGTTTATGAGGAAAGTAGGCATGGTGGGGTGATATGTACTCAGTATATTACTATTAACCCTGTGGTGAGGCTACAAGAATTCTACTACCATAATCCCTGTGGTTTGTAAAAGGTGACGAAAGGGACAGAGCGAGGGGTCTGGGTCTGTCTCCTATAAAAAGGAGGGAGAGTAATGTCTCCATGAATCCTGGTGTACCTTGTCTTGGCTACCCCCCTTTAGGAGAATGATAGATTGGTATATAGATAGATAGACTAGCCTTGTGACGAGGGCTGCAAGAATATCACTGTATTCCCTGCAGCTCGTAAAAGGCGACCAAAAGGGACAGAGTGAGGGGTCTGGGAAGCCCCTCCTATGTATTATATGAAAAGACAGGGTGCAGAGGGGGAGAGGAGAGTAAAGTAAAGTCTGCCTGATCCCTTAATTCCTTATTTTAGCTACATCCTTTTAATGGGGATATAAGCCAGGTATATAGATAGATAGACAGATATTACATGATTAAAGGTTGAAAAGGAAGAATTCTTTAACAACTTCAACTAAACAAATACTTTGGTATGTTGCAGATGGCCGTCGAGGATGAGGAGCCACTCACACACCAAGACCAGAGTGGCAAAGGACGTGGTGATGCAAGGTACTCTGGAGGTCCTGCCAGCATAGAGACCATCCTCACATCAGCACTACACAAACATGCTAAGAAACTTGGAAAGGTGTGTTAGGGCCTACTGTACATCTTTATACATCTCTTTATATTTGCCAAACATGGATATTTTGTTAATATATTGCTGAACTTATATCAATTAATAAGGAAATAATATGAATTGGAATTAAGACATGCAGTCATTCTTACATACTTAAATAGAACTGACTGATATTAATTAGAAAATGTATAACTTGGAACCCTCATTGTTATTATTTTGAAAGGCAAGTTCCATGTTTATAATTATTATGAAGATAAGAGACTCAGTATGATCCTTGATAAACATTCACGTTTACCACAAACTCCTTGCTTTCTGTATACCATTTACTCCTACACTAGTTCTTGAACCACTGCAATTTCGTCATCAATTGTACTAGCCAATCATCTACTATTAATTGTTTACCAGACCTTTTCTGTCTAGGAACTCTCTCAAAAAAAAATTTCAAGTTCAACAATTGCAAAATTTTATCTACTTTAAACTGATGAACCCGTTTTAGCCTTGTGAGTGCACACAATTTTTATTGATTGTTCTTAAAAATATTTATATTTATGTTTCAGAAATTTAGTAAAAACAAGAAAAATGACTTGGATTCTAAGGATGAACATCATGAAGGTAGCACCAATAAGTAAGTATTATAAGGTCTCATGTGTTATGTATTAATGAGATTAGTTTACTGAGTTTTCAGGTTAGTGTAACACTTATGTTTCGAGATTTTCATCATGAACCTATTGTAGACATCTATCCCACCGGTGGATACAGACAGACCTTGTTGGAAGCAGTAGATGGTATGACAGGTGCTGGTACTGGACTGATGATACAGGATTCATAATGTGCAACCACCCATTTTAAGCACTAGCTGTTGCTGATAATCCTTAACAAAAGTAGTAATGGTCACCTGAGGTTGTTATCAGTATTCCACTAATTGCTGCTTATTATTCTCTGATCAGTTGTTGTTTTTTGTTCTTAAGGCTGCCGGGCCAAACAGCCTGAGATAGGTCATGGCCTGGACCGGGTGTTGATGTGTATGATTGTCAGGGCCGAGGAGACTACCAATTAATATTATCTTTTTATAGAGTTGTGGGGAAGAAAAATCATGGAGTATGATACCCCGAATATATTTACACACACACACACAAATAGCAAACAATAGGCTAGAAGCCAAAATAAATCACCAACGACGAACTGCTCGTAAACAATTACCAGAGCAGGGGTATGACACCCAAATAACTCCCTGTACAGCTGTTTTGAGGGTGAGATGCGTGACAGCAAAACTCGGCAACGTAGATTGCTCCTCAGACAGCAGGGAGGGTCGAATGGTGTAGGTACAGTTGAAGGGCACACTGGAAGGGAGCCCAAGTCTCCAGAAATGCCTTCGGAATGTTGAGAAACCAGCAGCAGGTGGTGAGGTGTTGTCAGGTGTGAGAGCTGAGGCGTTCTGTCCTTTTCCAAGCCGGTGGCGTGGAGCTTGGCTCGGTTAGACTACCCCCCTACCCCTGGACAAGGGGGTGGGGTAGTGGCGGGGAAACCGGTGAACAAGCGCCGGCAGACGAGAGTGGTAGTTCAACCACTAATTAGGGGAAGACGAGGCAGGTGCAGTTCCTCACAATGATTATTTGCCTTAATGTCTCCGGCTTCAAGGAGGAAGAGAAAAATGACTGCTGAAAAGAGGGAGAGAGAGATTTCTTTTCATCGATATACACAAAATCAAAGATTTTGATGATAAAAATTCAGTAGAAATGTTCCCTGGAGTGAACTTGGGTTGGGGTTTGGTGCATATTGATTGATGTAATTCACGCATAATGCCTTTCTGGAAAAACAAAACCTTTACCTATTGCTTTTCCCATTTCAAAGAGCATTTTGGACTAAGCTATTTTTCTGGATGTTAACCTAAAAAAGATATTTTGCTGTAGAGTCACAGATGCATTCTGTCATTTATAGTATACTGTTAACATTTTCATTACTAGAAAATTTATTGTGAAGTTATTAACCATAAAGCTGCGAGGGTTTACTTTACATGTCTTTCCCACACGCGGGGGAGCTTTGATATTTTGCCAAAATTGTGCAGCTCTCCGTGCCTCTATTGTGTCATACTGAACGGCAATAGATTCATACATCCTTTGTCTTCAAAATGCAAAAAACTCTAAATCTCTAGGTTGAGAGATGTATCTGTATCATGTCACGTAAATGCTTTGATATTGTACCCATTCATATATTTCAAGTAATTTAGCCCTGTGGTAGGGGCTACAGGAATTCTACCACCGTAGTCCTTGGTGTTTTTAAAAGGCAACAAAAGGGATGGAACAAAGGGTCTAGAAACCCCCTCCCCTGTATAATACAAAATACAAGGCACAGAGGCAGAGGAGTGTGTAATGTCTCCATGTACCCTGGTGTGCCTTGTCTTGGCTGCCCTGTTTTAGGGAGATAACAGTCTGGTATACAGATAGATAGATGTAATTGTGGATTTCTTGTTCGATAAAGTCATATCAAGCAAGGGTTGCCAGTAATCTCAATTTGAACTCAGTTGGAAGCACTTAAAAGACTATAAAACTGTCTCAGGATATCAAGACATTATCATCACAATAGCTACTTGATGGCAAGGAGTTTAAAGTTAGGTGTGAGCCCTAAACTCAATAGGCTGATACACCTCATCACTAACCTCCAGTTGCTCAAAAAGTAAACTCCAGAGATCTAGAATATCATTGAGCCTATGGTGATCAGAAGAGCCTATCACACACACAACTAGAAAACACTATATCTCACCTCCTCAGTAAGAATGTGGTGGACAGAGCATTCACTGGATAGAATTGAGGTGAGGCAACAACCAAGATTCATGAATTCACCTCAGCTTCACTCAATATGGTGACCTCAATAATGGAGAATCATACTGAGGTCACCGTCAGTATTATGAAAGAACAGGGATGGAAGGTAAATACAACCTTCCAAGCTATTTAAAGCTAAGAGAAATGAAATGGCTGGTTGTGAGCAAGGATTGAACACAGAAATGGTGTTAGTGTTTGTAATCTAAGGGCATCCTAAATCCTCCCACGATGGACACATTAAACAAGACATGCATGTTTGCATTTTAAAACATGATCAGATAGAAAAAAACAGAAACGGGACAAATATGTTTATAAATATAATTATACATAAGAACACAGCAGTACAATTTACATTTTTTTTTTTTACTTTACTGTCCTGGCTCAAAGTGTGACATCTCTAGTGTGCATGTAAGGTGTGATAATTGTATGTTCATGTATTTGAAGGTAACATATTCTAACATTAAGGTGTGGGTTTTCCTCAAGTCTCTACCTTTTATGATTTAATTATTTTTTCAATTACCAAGTTGAATTAGAGTTTGCTGGGCAGCATGTCAGTGTGTGTTTGGTTTGCCGTGACCTGCTTATATGTGCAAGTGATTGGGTGTGAAGGTGTTACTTCATGGTAGCTTCATAGTTTTCATTGTTTTGCATTAAGATGTAAGTGTAAATGGTCTAGAGTGGCACGTCATGAAGTATGCGTAGGAGGCTGGCGATGATATGTTGCAAAATTATTCAAACACCAGTATTTGAACTAAGAATTTTTTTTTTTTATCACTACAGGAAAAAGAAGAAAAAGAGCAAAACAGTAAAGGGAACTGAAGTACATGAGAATTTGGAGCTTAGTGTTAAAGGAAGTGGACATAGTAAGAGCAGCAAGAAGAAAGAAGAGACCATTGCAAGGGAATAAAAAGGAGCTATACTACATGATACCCAAACCTTGACTGAAGATGAGAGGGGAAAGGTAAGGATAAACTTTGTATTGCTTGACCATGAAATGCAAAAGATAAAATTGACTTCTGGGGTTGTCTTGCTAGTTGGTGCATGAAATTACCACAGAGAAAAAAAATATTGGGACTAGAAACAGTCGATAAAAGTGGGGAGAGCTGCAGGTTTGAATGTGTATGCTATAAAAATTCTCTCAAGTGGCAGTGCAAGTGTAATTGATTGCTTAGTACAGTTGTTGAATGTGTGTTTTTGTGACAAATATGGTACCAGTTGACTTGGTTAGTGCATGTGCAGCTTCCTTGTTTGAAAGTGAATGTGATAGGTGTGAATGTAGAAGTTGTATAATATATATACATATATATATATATATATATATATATATATATATATATATATATACATATATATATATATATATATATATATATATATATATATATATATATATACATATATATATATATATATATATATATATATATATATATACATATATATACATATATATATATATATATATATACATATATATACATATATATATATATATATATATATATATATATACATATATATACACATATATATATATATATATATATATATATATATATATATATATATATACATATATATATATATATATATATATATATATATATATATATACATATATATATATATATATATATATATATATATATATATATATACATATACATATACATATACATATATATATATATATATATATATATATATATATATATACATATATATATACATATATATATATATATATATATATATATATATATATATATATATATATATAATTTCCAATCTGTGGAACACCATCTCTCCTCCACTAAACCTCATCTTCTCTTCCTAACTGAAACACAGTTGTCTGTGACTACTGACAGCAGCCCCTTCTCTGTTCCCTCCTACTTTCTCTATTCTCATTTTCAATCCAAAGCTGGCTGTTGCGCATATGTGCGTAACGACATTACTTGCTCTCGTGCCCACAATCTTGAATCTTCAGAATTTTCTACCATTAGGCTAAGACTTCAATGTCACTCTCTAACTAAATTCATCTGTGCTGTATATCTCTCACCTAATTCCTCTGACTATGTAAAATTCTTTGAATATTTGACTTCCAAGGTGGAGCACATCCTATCTCACTTTCCTTATGCTGAGATCTCCATTTTAGGGGATTTCAATGTTCACCACCAGCTTTGGCTTTCATCTTCTTTCACTGACCAACCTGGTGAACAAACCTTCAACTTTGCTATCCTTCATGACCTAGAGCAGCTAGTGCAGTTCCCTACCCGTATCCCTGACCGCCTTGGAGACACGCCCAACATTCTTGATCTTTTCCTAACTTCCAACCCTTCAGCTTACTCTGTTAAACTTTCCTCTCCGTTGGGCTCCTCTGATCACAATCTTATTTCTGTTACCTGTCCTATCACTCCAGTGCAGCTCTCAGGACCCGCCTAAGCAGAGGTGCTTCTGGCATTTCAACTCTGCTAAGTGGGAAGACCTGAGGCAGTACTATTCTGATTTTCCTTGGGATGATTATTGCTACCATGTCAGAGATCCTTCTCTGTGTGCCGAGCGCATAACAGAGGTGATTATCTCTGGCATGGAGCTATACATTCCTCATACTTTCTCTAATACTAAAGCTAAAAAGCCCTGGTTTAACTCTGCTTGTTCTCGTGCTGTCAATGATAGAGAGGCGGGTCACAAACGGTACCGTAGCCATCCATCTGCTGAAACTCATGCCCTATATATTTCTGCCCGTAATCATGCCAAATCTATTCTCCAACTTACTAAAAACTCTTTCATCAATAGAAAATGTCAAAATCTTTCCAACTCTAACTCTTCTCGTGATTTCTGGCATCTAGCCAATAATATCTCTAACAATTTTACTTCTTCATCTTTCCCTCCTTTAATTCAACCAGATGGCCCCACAGCTGTCTCTTCTTTCTCTAAAGGCTGAACGGTCCGGATGGAGTCCCTCCTGTTGTTCTCAAAAACTGTGCTTCCGAACTCGCTCACTGCCTGGTCAAACTCT
>JAPQNM010000040.1:8597819-8602819 GCA_029783475.1 Metacarcinus magister
TTCTCTGGACTGCCTCCAAGAAGCCTATATCCTTCCTATAATAAGGGGACCAAAATTGAGCTGCATAATCTAGGTGGGGTCTAACTAGCGCTAGATACAACCTCAGAATGACCTCAGAACTCCTATTTGTCAAACACCTACTAATAAATCTCAGTATCTTGTTGGCCCTATTTCTAGCTATAATACACTGTTCCCTGGGGCGCGTCACTGCTTATTTGAACTCCTACGTTCCTCACACTATATGACCTTCCTAAGGTGGTGTCATTTAATGTGTAGTCTACAGGCCTATTACCTTTACCTATTCTCATAATGCTACACTTGTTAACATTAAACTGCATCTGCCATTTCTCTGACCACTCGTACAGCCTATTTAAGTCATCCTGCAGCATCCTAGCATCATCTAAATTCTTTACCGATCTTCCTATTTTTGTGTCATCGGCAAATTTACTGATATCACTGTTTATCCCTGTCTCTAAGTCATTTATATAGATTATGAATAACAATGGTCCTAGTACTGATCCCTGTGGAACCCCATTAGTGACATTACCCCAATCTGATTTCTTCCCATTAATTTGTACCCTCTGTTCCCTACTAGTAAGCCATCCCCTAATCCACTCTAGTACCTTCCCACCTATGCCATGAGCCTTGACTTTACTTAACAGTCTCCTATGGGGTTCTCTGTCAAAGGCTTTACTGAAGTCTAAATAAACTATATCATACTCGTCCCCCTTATCTATGGTTTCAAATACTTTCCTATAGAAGGATAATAAATCTGTCAGGCAGGACTTCCCCTTGCTAAAACCATGTTGACTATGTCTAATTAGCTTGTGATCATCTAAATGTTTTCTAATTGCCCTTGCTATGATAGCTTCTAACATCTTGCCTACCACTGATGTTAAACTAATTGGGCGGTAGTTACTACTTTCTGTCTTATCTCCTTTCTTGAATATAGGAACCACATTTGCCTGCCTCCATAACCAAGGACCTACTCCTGTGTCCAGGGATTTTCTAAAAATCATCGCAATGGGTTCAACGAGTTCTTCTCTACATTCTATAAGAATCCTCGGAAAAATGTCTTCTTTTACTTCCTTAACCTCCTCCAAAGCTACGTTTCTAGCTAACACTCCACACAACTTACATTCGCTTACCTTCCATTGTCTCTCCATTCCACAGGAACCACACCTCACCACTCCACCCTCCATACCTGTAACCCCCTCGCCTATATTGAGTACTACACACTCACCATCTAAATAATTTTGCCCAAAAATACACACAAAAACACAATAAAGTACTTGTTATGGTAAAAATATAGGCTGGTATCCCTAGTGTTGACACACAAAAACACAATAAAATATCTGTTATGGATAAATACAACTTGGTATCCCTTGTTAGCGCGAGCGAGTAGCAGCACGTCCTTCTCTGAGCAGGTCAGGCGCACAAGTGAGCAAGTCAGGCGCACAAGTGATATATATATATATATATATATATATATATATATATATATATATATATATATATATATATATATATATATATACAGTGGAGTCTTTCATCTAAAGTATTTGGATGTAACGAATTCGCATCTAACGACTTTTTGAACTCTACCCCACCCCAATCTAACGATCCAAAATTCATATCAAACGGCACCGGGGTCAAATTTCAAACTTCCGGCTGATCACTGAATTTTGCCGCAACCCAGTGTCCCTCTCTCCCTCCCTCTTCGTCATTTTCAGTGTTGCCAGATTGGGCTACAAATAGCGGATTTGGCTATCTTTTTTTGCCATCCGCTACCAATATTTGAATTATGCTACTTGCAATTTTTTGGGCTACACAATTTAGCTCGAGTTGGGAATTTTTTTTAGCAAATTTGCTGAATATATATATATATATATATATATATATATATATATATATATATATATATATATATATATATATTCTTTAAGCAAATTTAGGCTACTTTTTGAAAAAAAATTCTGGTAACACTGGTCACTTGCGTCAGTCCCACGCCATCATTCAACCGTGTTCCATTGTGGTCGTCTCATTGTTCCCTTTTTTTTTTGGCCCTCCATCCCATTTATTATATGATTTGTATGTATTTTAGGTCTCAAAATAACACTCGGAAAGGCAAAAATAGGTGAAAATAGGGACTCGGCCGAAGTTTTGGTACCAATTAAAATTTTCCCCATAAGTTTATGTATCTATATCTAACGAATTCGTATCTAACGTGGTTTTTTTTGCACCAATAATTCGTTAGATGGGAAATTCTACTGTATATATATATATATATATATATATATATATATATATATATATATATATATATATATATATATATATATATATATATATATATATGGTCAGTGTTCGAGCATGGGAGCCTAGGATCCGGGTTCGAATCCCGGATATCCGCTGACAACTTTTCACTATTTGATATCACCGCTGAGTGGCCAAAGACTACCCAAATCGCTGGCATATTGTCCTCAGACGGGACCTACAACGTTAATATGCATCTGAAACTGTAGCAGTAATAAGTCTCACACGTTCTCAACATATTCAAGAGAGAACGTAAACATTCGAGGCGTCACTATAAAAACTATAAAACCTACGCCAAATAACAGGCGAGGCAAGTCCATCTGTGCCTCCACAAGCCTACTGGCGCCCGCGGTTAATGATATAGATAATATATATATATATATATATATATATATATATATATATATACACATATATACATATATATATGTGTATATATATATATATATATATATATATATATATATATATATATATATATATATATATATATATAATTTAAAGGGTAATAGTCAAGGGAAAACAAAAATAGGTTAAAAAAAATCCTGCTTGTTACCAGACCCTTTACAGAGGACAGTAGGAAAAATAGGTTATTATATAAAATTGAGTTGAAGAGTGTAAAAGTATAAGGTACTTGTAGTAGTAGGAGTAGACAGTAGACACCTGCCGCCCGGTGGAATACTCCAGGAGAGGTACTTATGGGAATGTAGGTGGTGCTGTAGACTGAGTGATTCCCCGTGTCCTCTCTTCCCAGTTCCCTTAGTGTCTCATTTACACAAGAGAGCAGCTGCAGCCTGATCTCTAAAGAAAACTTCTACTACTACCTACATAATATTATGCACACCTTACACTTTTACACCCTCTTTTAAAATGGCTTTACCACATTCAGCCTCGGAGTCTCCATTTGGGGAGGGGACCACAAATGTCCCCAGGTCAGATTGCCCATATGCTGACGACCTTGGGAGTCTTGACAGTTCCTCTAATAAATTTACTCTCGATTTCTGCAACATTTGTGGCCTTAGATCTAATTTCAAATCTGTGGAACACCCTCTCTCTTCCACTAAACCTCATCTTCTCTTTCTAACTGAAACACAGATGTCTGTAACTACTGACAGCAGCCCCTTCTCTGTTCCCTCCTAATTTCTCTATCCTCATTTTCAATTCAAAGCTGGCTGTTGCGCATATGTGCGTAACGACATTACTTACTCTCGTGCCCACAATCTTGAACCTTCAGAATTTTCTACCATCTGGCTAAGACTTCAATGTCACTCTCTAACTAAATTCATCCGTGCTGTATATCTCTCACCTAATTCCTCTGATTATTTAAATTTCTTTGACTATTTGACTTCCAAAGTGGAGTACATCCTATCTCACTTTCCTTATGCTGAGATCTCCATTTTAGGGAATTTCAATGTCCACCACCAGCTTTGGCTTTCATCTTCTTTCACTGCCCAACATTCTTGATCTTTTTCTATCTTCAATCCCTTCAGCTTACTCTGTTAAACTTTCCTCTCCGTTGGGCTCCTCCGATCTTTATCTTATTTCCGTTACTTGTTCTATCACTCCAGTGCAGCCTCAGGACCCACCTAAGCAGAAATGCTTCTGGCATTTCAATTCTGCTAAGTGGGAGTACCTAAGGTAGTACTATTCTGGTTTTCCTTGGGATGATTATTGCTTCCATGTCAGAGATCCTTCTCTTTGTTCTCTCTGGCATGGAGTTATACATTCCTCATATTTTTTCTAATACTAAACCTAAAAAGCCCTGGTTTAACTCTGCTTGTTCTCGTGCTGTCAAAGATAGAGAAGCGGCTCACAAACGGTACCGTAGTCATCCATCTGCTAAAACTCATGCTCTTTATATTTCTGCCCGTAATCATGCCAAATCTATTCTCCAACTTACTATGAACTCTTTCATCAATAGAAAATGTCCAAATCTTTTCAATTCTAACTTTTTTCGTGATTTCTGACATCTAGCCAATAATATCTCCAACAATTTTACTTCTTCATCTTTCCATCCTTTACTTCAACCAGATGGCTCCACAGCTGTCTCTTTTTTTTCTAAAGCTGAACTCTTCGCTCGAACCTCTCTGGCCTTAATTCTCGGAAGGCTTACGGTCCGGATGGAGTCCCTCCTGTTGTTCTCAAAAACTGTGTTTCCGAACTCGCTCACTGCCTGGTCAAACTCTTTCGTCTGTGTCTCTCTATTTCTACCTATCCTTCTTGCTGGAAGTTTGCTCACATTCAACCTGACCCTAAATAGGGTGACCACCGGAATCCTTGAAACTACCGCCCTATAGCTTTGATTTCCTGCCTTTCTAAGGCCTTTGAGTCTGTTCTTAACAAGAAGATAATGAGGCATCTATCAGCTCACAATTTCTCTCTGATTGCCAGTATGGTTTCCGTAGAGACCGGTCTACTGGTGATCTTCTTGCTTTCCTAACTGAATCTTGGTCATCCTCTTTTAGGGACTTCGGTAAAAACTTTGCTGTCGGCCTTTGGATATCGAAAGCCTTCGATTGAGTCTGGCATAAATCTTTAATTTCTAAACTACCCTCCTACGGATTCTATCCTTCTTTCTGTACCTTCATCTCCAGTTTCTTTTCTGACCGTTCTATTGCTGATGTAGTGGACGGTCACTGTTCTTCTCCTTAAATTATCAACAGTGGTGTTCCTCAGGGTTCTGT
>JAPQNM010000040.1:8617819-8618885 GCA_029783475.1 Metacarcinus magister
GGGCCTTATCCGCCCATGTATGGAGTATGGCTCACATGTCTGGGGGGGCTCAACTCACACAGCTCTTTTAAACAGGGTGGAGTCTAAAGCTTTTCGTCTCATCAACTCTCCTCCTCTAACTGACTTTCTTGATTCTTTAAGTCACCGCCGCAATGTTGCATCTTTATCTATCTTTTACCGCTATTTTCATGCTGACTGCTCTTCTGAACTTGCTAACTGCATGCCTCCCCCCCTCCCGCGGCCTCGCTGCACAAGACTTTCTACTTCTTCTCATCCTTATTCTGTCCATCTTCCTAATGCAAGAGTTAACCAGTATCTTCACTCTTTCATCCCTTACACTGGTAAACTCTGGAACTCTCTTCCTTTGTCTGTTTTTCCACCTGCCTATGACTTGAACTCTTTCAAGAGAGGAGTGTCAAGACACCTCTAATGTTAACTGGATCTCCACCCCTTGCTTCTATTCCCCTACTGTCCTCTTTACAGGGTCTGGCGATAAGGGGGATTTTTTTTTACTTATTTCTGTTTTCCTTTAGCCATTACCCTTTTAATAAAATACATATATATATATATATATATATATATATATATATATATATATATATATATATATATATATATATATATACATATATATATATATATATATATATATATATATATACATATATATATATATATATATATATATATATATATACATATATATATATATATATATATATATATATATATATATATATGTATATATATATAATATATATATATATATATATATATATATATATATATATATATTAATATATATATATATATATATATATATATATTATATATATATATATATATATATACATATATATATATATATATATATATATATATATATATATATATATATATATATATATATATATATATATATATATATATATATATATATATATATATATATATATATATATATATATATTATATATATATATATATATATATATATATATATATATATATATATAATATATATATATATATATATATATATATATATATATATATATATATATAT
>JAPQNM010000040.1:8625726-8638226 GCA_029783475.1 Metacarcinus magister
AGTCTATATCCTTCCTATAATAAGGGAACCAAAACTGAGCTGCATAATCTAGGTGGGTTCTTACTAGCGTTAAATACAACCTCAGATTGACCTCAGAACTCCTATTTGTCACACACCTACTAATAAATCCCAGTATCTTGTTGGCCCTATTTCTAGCTATAATACACTGTTCCCTGGGGCGCAAGTCACTGCTTATTTGAACTCCTAAGTCCCTCACACTATACGACTTTCCTAAGGTATTGTCATTTAATGTGTACACTGCATTATTTCATCATCATTATCATCATTATTACTCATGCAAGAAAACAAATGAATGCTTAGATTGAGCAGGAAAATAATAGTGTCACAGCGGCCAGACCCAAGTCCTCTCACCTCTCGCTCCCTCAGTGCAGTACGATATGTTTTCCCGCCCTCTCTCACATGCTTTCTGATTTTGCTGCCGAGCCGCGCCTGAATCACGGACTGAGTGACGTTTAAAGGGACACGCTTGGGTTCACGCAATTTCCCTTTAAATTAATTGATCTTTAAATTTTGACACTTCATCGGAGGGTTTAAATTCCTAATAGTTTTTTTTAACTTAACTCATTTCTTTCGCGCGCAGAGTGACGTTTAAAGAGCCACACTTGCGATCGCGCGATTTTTCTTTTAAATTCATGGATTCTATGTTTTGACACTATTATTATTACTATTATTTTTTTTTTTATCTTCAGCCATTACTCTGTAACATATTTTTCTTTACGTTCCCTCAACTTAATAGGAGAGAAGATTAGCATCTCACCTTACACCAAGTAACAGTATATGGCATTACGTTATGTTACCGGCCCAAGTAACAATGTGTGTCGGAGAACAACAGTTACACACACACACACACACACACACACACACACACACACGCACACACACACACATATACACACACACACACACACACACAGTCACACACACACACACACACACTACTGACCCTTGGGGCACGCCACCTAACACTTCACCCAAACTTGAACACGTGTCTGATTACAGTTCTCATTTCCCTGTTATGTAGGTAGTCCCTCACCCATTTCAATATAGTTCCACTTAATCCACCTACGTGTTCCAACTTCCACAACAGCCTTCTATGAGGTACCCTATCAAATGCCTTTTTAATGTCTAGGTAGACTGTATCGACCCATCCATCTCGTTTTTGCACCACATCTATACAAGAGTGATAGATGTGGTGCAAGAACGAGATGGATGGGTCGATACAGTCTACCAAGACATTAAAAAGGTATTTGATAGGGTACCTCATAGAAGGCTGTTGTGGAAGTTAGAACACGTAGGTGGATTAAGTGGAACTATATTGAAATGGGTGAGGGACTACCTACATAACAGGGAAATTAGAACTGTAATCAGAGACACCTGTTCCAAGTTGGGGTGAAGTGTTAAGTAAGTGGCGTGCCCCAAGGGTCAGTATTGGCACCCATCATGTTTCAAATATATATAAATGATATGCATGAGGGATTGAGCAGTTACATAAATCCATTTGCTGATGATGCTAAGATCTTCAGAGTGATAAGGAGCCATGATGATTGCATGGAGATGCAGAGAGATATAGATAAGATTTATGAATGGAGCCAGAAGTGGAAATTGGATTTTAATGTCAAGAAATGCCATGTGTTAGAGATGGGAAAGAGCCTAAGAAGACCTGTATGGGAGTATAAAATGGGGGAGGAAGTGATTACGAAGAGAAGGGAGGAGAAGGACCTAGGGCTGATTATTCAGGACACATTGTTGCCAGAAAGACATATAAGTGGGATATTTGGCTCAACATATAGGATGTTATTGAACATTAGGGTGGCATTTCGCTATATGGACAAGGACATGATGAGGAAGATTCTGACCACCATGGTGCGTCCTAGGTTGGAATATGCAGTGGTGTGGTCTCCACATAAGAAGAAGGATGTCAAAAAGTTGGAAAGGATCCAGAGGACAGTCACAAGAATGGTACCGGAACTGAAGGATCTAGAATATGAGGATAGATTGAAGGAAATGGGACTGCTAACGCTGCAAGATAGAAGAGAGAGAGGAGATTTAATAACTATGTACAAAATCGTTAGTGGGAAAGAAAAGATAGACAGACAAGACCTGGTGATACTGACGGAAGATGCATCCAGACACACGTGTGTGTGTGTGTGTGTGTGTGTGTGTGTGTGTGTGTGTGTGTGTGTGTGTGTGTGTGTGTGTGTGTGTGTGTAACAATTCACCATTACTATTTCCCACGCTAGTCAAAATCACGAGTGCTAGTTCTACCTTTTGCAAGCGATCATAGTTTATAATTATGAGCGATAATGGTTGTGCCTTGCCTCCCCCTATCACTCACTCCCCTTACCGCAAGCACTCAAATAGAAGCAAGATAAGACGGAAACGAGAATTTTGAGAAGGAAATAGTTGAGGAAGGGCGCGAGGGAGGAGAGAAATGATCAGGTAGGGAAGGAGAGGGAGGAAGGAAGATTAATGAAGCAGGAGGAAGAGGAAGAGGAGGAGGAGGAGGAGCAGAGGGAGGAGAGTGGTCAGGTGTAGGCGGCCGGCCAAGGCAGCCCATTAAGTGGAGAGAAATGATGGGGATATATATCACTTAAAAGGCAACGTGACTGAAAGCAATTGATACTTATAGAAATATTTACGTAATTAAATGTTTATTCCTCTCTCTATGTGAAGGAATGAGTAAGTTTGTGAAGGAATAATGTTAGAATATGCTTGAGAGGTACACACACACACCTCTTCTCCCTACACACACACACACACACACGTACACATCCACCTTAGTAAGCATTGGTCTTGCCATGAACCTTGCATGCAGAGTGGCAGCCAGTCCCTCCACAGGAGTATCAGTGGCCATGGCCCGGCCCTCCATGGCAAGGAGTGTGTTGGGGCGGGGCTTGCAGTCCTGGGTGTGTTGGGGTTGTAGTGGCAGTGGCAGTGGTGGCGTGGGGGGCGTGGTGCGTGGTGGGGGGGGCGTGGAGGTACACTTGAGGCCGTGCATGGATGCCAGCCTGGCCTGGAGGCCGTCCCTGCCGGGTGAAGGGGCCGGGGGAAGCATCCGGGGTTTCTCGTCCTGTGGTAGGCCCCGCGGGGACTTAACCCGGGGGTACATGAGTCCTTCCATGGTGAGGGGGGGCTGTGGGGGTGGCTGGGGGCCCTCTGTGCTGCTGGGGCGTGATATGGGGGAGTACACCACACGCTGGGCGGGAGAGGCTTGGCGGGGCTCACCCGCCTCGGGTGGTGTGTGTGGTGACTTGCCGTAACACTCCTCAACGATGCGGGTGATGCGGGGGCCGTGGCGGGGCGAGGCCTTCCCCCCCATGCTCATGTCTAGTGCCGTGGAGGCGGTGGGGCCGGGGGGTGCCGGGGGCCCTGCGCTCATCTCCAAAGAGCGCTCCACCTCCCCCGAGATCAGATCCCCCACGTTCCGGGTGAGTGTGTTTGCCCGGGGCGCCCTGTGCTGCCCCGGCCCTATAGCCTCCATGGCAAGCAGTTTCTCCTGTGAGAGGTGCCTCCGCAGGGCCAGCTTGGCCGGGGACACTTGGGTGTAGTCTGGCCGGGCCTCCCTAGCCTCACGCACCTCTCCCTTGCGCTCACGTTTGGCCGGGGGCGGGGCAGAGCCGGGGGAGGCGTAGGGTGAGTGTGTGGGTGGTGGCGGGGCCGGGGCGGGGGCGGGGCGGGGCAGCAGAGCCTGTGTTAGGGGCTTGTCTTCATTCAACACATTAGTTATGATCAGTTTGAGTCTGTCTTCAAAGTCTGCTACGCGGGGAGGCTCATGGGCGCGTACCATGGAGAAGGGGCGGGGCGGGGTGGGGCAGGGGCCAGGGCCTTATCCAGGGGCGGATGCAGGGCAGGGGCTGTTGACAACGGACTACCCATTTGCAGGGGCATTTCCACCTTAGGCAAGGGTAGAGGCAGGGGGAGGGGGATTGGCGGGGCAGGTGACGCTGGGTGACCAATACCACACGTTCCGGGGCGGGGCCAAGGGGCGGGCGTGGCTCCGGGTGTCTATCCCCGGGGTGTATCCTGACCAATCCTTCCGGGGCGGGGTGGGCGTGCCGTTGGTCGTGCAGCCTTGCGTCCGCCCCGTGGGGGGAGGGCAGGGATACGCCCTGCCTCTATCTGCCGCCCCGTCTCTAAGATCTTCTGCGCTAATATCTCCGGGTTTTTCTCTTCTATTTTTCCAACATCAGGAATTGTCGGCCATTCTTGATTACGGCTTCGATGGCGAGTTTTATGCCGGCCTGGACTCTTATCTGCGCGCTGGCCGTTGGGTGCAGCTGGTCTTGCCCCGCCTGGCCCCGTGTTGGCCTCCGGGGCGGTGTTCTCTAAAGAGTTCACCTCACACTCAAGCCTGGAGACCTGGGAGTGAAGTTTCTTGCGCTGGGAGAGTGTCTGGGAGATTTCACGGAGAATGAACTCCTGTGTAAGCTGGGAGACATCCAGACTTTGCTGTCAAGGGAAGGGAAGGGAAGAGTTAAAACATACGTACACACACACACATACATGTACACACCACACGCACACACACACATACACATATATACACACACAATTGTAGTGGTTGTCCCGAGATGCCATCTACCTAGCTATGCCCCTGTACAAATACCTTCCTAAAATCACTCTTTCCCATACATACACACCCCTACCCCATACACAAACACCCTTCCCCCCCCCCACACACACACACTCCCCCCCAACCAGTACTGACCCCATTAGTAAGACCATTACGCCTGTACTTGTGAATAATCTCGTGTTGCCTCAGCCTGACCAGCCTGTCTTGTTCCTCCTCGGCTGTGTTCACTTGCTGCTGCAGAGACGACACATTGGCCTGAAGCTCCTTGTGACGCCAGACTATCTCCTGCACAGCACAAAGGTAGAACAAACAACAGCAGGGTGAGTACGGACAGAGTATGGTTTAGTTAGTATATTGAAGTGATAATAGGCGAGTTATTATTAAAAAATTTGATTATTATCTTACCTTAGCCCTGTTTAGAAGGTCCTCAGGGTTGGCTGCTGTCATGCCCAGCTCAGATATCCTTGATCTTAGTAATGCCACCGAGTCATCAATTAGAACCTTAATTTGACGTTCCAGCTGGGCGGCACGGGACTTTAAAGACTTGTTCTTCTCCTGGGGTCGGCAGGAGGAGAGGGAGGAGGAAAGGAGGAAGAGGAGGAAAGGAAGGTAGGTAAGATAGGGAAAGGTTAGAGGAAGGAGGAAGAGAAAGGAAGAGGATAAGAAGGAGGAGGATAGAAAGGAGAGAAAAAAAAAAAAACAATTAGTATTTTCCCAAACAAACACACATTTAAACACATAAAAATCACATTATTTCACCCTTAACTATCACCCTTACACCCTAAAACACACTTTAATCAACACACACCCTTTATAACACACCTTAACTATAAAAAACACCTTTTAAAACACAATTTAAACCAAAAAAAAACATTTCAAACAAACACAAAAAAATTTAAACACATCTAAAAACACACTAAAAAAAAAACCACCCGTGACCTTATCTTACCTTATGCTTCACCACCGAGGTCAAGAAAAGGTCAGGCATGAAGGTGGGCAGAGTGATGACCTTACCGCCTTGCAACATAGTACAATTAAGGACAGTGTAGATACCCCATGCGTGGAAAAACGGCATAAGTCCAAGCACTGTCTCTTGATACTCCGCTGTGTAGAAGGAGGAGGAGGGAAAAGGAAAAAGGAAGAAGAGGAGGAGGAGGAGGAGGAGGAGGAAGGAGAAAAAAATAGAAGAGGAAGAGAGAAAATAGACAAAAACAAATATATATTAGTACAAATTATTACAAATTAGTACAAATCACGCCCACACCCAAAATCCCCCCCCCCAACACCCACCTTGGCCGCCAGCACCAGCACCTGTCTTGACAAGGCCGCCATGCTGTACCCGCTTGCATTGTTCAGGTGGAGATAGTGATAAACGGAAGTGTCGTGGAACTGTACATCAATATACCCATTTTCCTGTTCACCCGGAGCATACTGGCGGACTACACCCGTCGTATTCCACAGGTGGGGGAAGGGGTATTGACGGGTGAACGGGTGAACGCGAGGGAAGGGTGAAGAAAAGGGGTTTGTTTTGATATTTCACTAATAGTTGTGTATATATAAAATGTTCACCCGTACACACAGCTGCCGGGTGATGGGTGAAGGGGTGTTAACGGGTGTATGGGGGAAGGGTTTGAATGGATGAATATTATCTATTATATTATGTAGAAAACTGAAGGAGAGAGAGAGAGAGAGAGAGAGAGAGAGAGAGAGAGAGAGAGAGAGAGAGAGAGAGAGAGAGAGAGAGAGAGAGAGAGAGAGAGAGAGAGAGAGAGAGAGAGAGAGAGAGAGAGAGAGAGAGAGAGAGAGAGAGAGAGAGAGAGAGAGAGAGAGAGAGAGAGAGAGAGAGAGAGAGAGAGAGGAGAGAGAGAGAGAGAGAGAGAGAGAGAGAGAGAGAGAGAGAGAGAGAGAGAGAGAGAGAGAGAGAGAGAGAGAGAGAGAGAGAGGAGAGAGAGAGAGAGAGAGAGAGAGAGAGAGAGAGAGAGAGAGAGAGAGAGAGAGAGAGAGAGAGAGAGAGAGAGGAGAGAGAGAGAGAGAGAGAGAGAGAGAGAGAGAGAGAGAGAGAGAGAGAGAGAGAGAGAGAGAGAGAGAGAGAGAGAGAGAGAGAGAGAGAGAGAGAGAGAGAGAGAGAGAGAGAGAGAGAGAGAGAGAGAGAGAGAGAGAGAGAGAGAGAGAGAGAGAGAGAGAGAGAGAGAGAGAGAGAGAGAGAGAGAGAGAGAGAGAGAGAGAGAGAGAGAGAGAGAGAGAGAGAGAGAGAGAGAGAGAGAGAGAGAGAGAGAGAGAGAGAGAGAGAGAGAGAGAGAGAGAGAGAGAGAGAGAGGAGAGAGAGAGAGAGAGAGAGAGAGAGAGAGAGAGAGAGAGAGAGAGAGAGAGAGAGAGAGAGAGAGAGAGAGAGAGAGAGAGAGAGAGAGAGAGAGAGAGAGAGAGAGAGAGAGAGAGAGAGAGGAGAGAGAGAGAGAGAGAGAGAGAGAGAGAGAGAGAGAGAGAGAGAGAGAGAGAGAGAGAGAGAGAGAGAGAGAGAGAGAGAGAGAGAGGAGAGAGAGAGAGAGAGAGAGAGAGAGAGAGAGAGAGAGAGAGAGAGAGAGAGAGAGAGAGAGAGAGAGAGAGAGAGAGAGAGAGAGAGAGAGAGAGAGAGAGAGAGAGAGAGAGAGAGAGAGAGAGAGAGAGAGAGAGAGAGAGTTATTTTAGAAAACGAGAGATTGAGAGAGAATTAAAAGAGATGGAGAGAAACCTACCATATATCTTTCCTCCAAATGCTCCGGAGACATGCCCGGCTGGAAGGGCTTCTGTACCTCCGGCAGCTTGACCTCGATGACCTGCGGGGCAGCCAGGTCACCGCCTTGACCTGACCCAACACCATCACCTGTAGAATAGTGAAAAAAATATGAAAAAATATAGAAGAAAGTGTATTTTTTTCAATTCTCTACATATAAACATAATTCTACAGTACTTTAAGATATCCTACAGCCATTATTTAACATTCTACAGCAATATTTACCCTCCTACAGACATTATTTAGAATCCTACAATATTTAAACATCAATATCCAACATCCTACAGCCATTATTTACCATCCTACAGCTTCCTAAACAATCCTACAGCCATTATTTACCATCCTACACCTACCTAAACTATCCTACAACATCCTACAGTATCCTACCTCCTTCCCCAGCAGCAGGGAGTCCTATAAATGTTCCTTCGGCATCATCAGCGAATCCTAGCTGAGCCTTTATCCTACTTAGTGAAAACTCCTCCTCCTCCTCCTCTCCCCCGCTGACACCCGGAGGAGGGAAGAGGTCACCCGCTACGTCACACGGAGTGATTGGTTCACCCATGCCGTTTTGTACCCCGTTGGTGAGCCCGGGTGTGTCCTGCGGGTGAGAACGGGTGAAGGATAGCGAGGTAAAAAATATTATAACACATATATATACACAGAAAAAACACACACACACGTACATACACAGTTAAAACACACATACACATACACACATACCCCTTCCCTCTCATCCACACACACACAGACACACACTTTCTCTAAACACACACACACACACACACACATTTCCAAAACATACATACACATTTTCAAACACACACACACACACCTTCCCTCCAAACCCAACTCACCTACGCCCCCCCCACGCCCACCACGGTCCCCAGCAGGCCATCTACGTCAACAAACGCAAACTCCTTCTTTCCATTTGGATTCCACACAAGTCCACACACAGCCATGCTTTTAGGGCGAGTCTCCACCAGCACAACGGAACGGGACGGAACGCACCACACCACCAGTGTTCCGTTCCTACACCCCCCCAGCTAGCAGGGTGCCGCAGGGTGAGAATGATACCACGGATATGGTCTAGGGGGTAAATAGGGTGAGGTTAGGTTAGACTGAAATTATATAAAATGCATCATTAAAATTAGGGTGAGGTTAGAAACTGAAATTATATAAAATGCATGATTAAAAATAGGGTGAAGAAATAGGGTGAGAAATTAGGGTGAGGTTAGACACTGAAATTATAAAAAACATGTTAAAAAATAGGGTGAGGTTAGGCAATGCACCCTAAGTAAAGGTAAAAGATTATTATAATACACCCAAGAATTAAAACACACACCCTAAAATTAACCAAACAAACACCCTTTTCACCCTAAAATAACAAAAAAACATACTTTACACCCTAAAATTAACAAAAAAAACACACTTTTACCCTAAAACATTAAAAACAGACTTTACACCCTAAAAGTAAAACCCACTATACACCCTAAAATAAAAATAAATAAACAAACACACACACACACACACACACACACTCTCACCCTAAACTCACCTCAGTCACCCTATCACAGGTCAGCTCGCCATCCACCCTCCATCCTTCTTGGTCGTACAGTAAGACTTTCTGACCCACAGGCACAGCTAGGGTGAGTCCGCAGGGTGAGAAGTCCAATCGGCATAGGGTGTTAGAAGCCGAGAAGCTGTTTGTTTGTGGTAGGATGGACCAGGAGACTTCTACCACAGCGGTGTTTAGGTTCCAGACGCGCACTGTACCGTCGCATGAAGAGGAGGCGATATAGTCTCCTGTTTAGGGTGATAGGGTGAAGGGGGGGTAGGGAGGAAGGGTGAGGATGTGTTAGGGTGTGGGGTAAGAGAGGAAAGGGAAGGGAAGGGAGGATAGGGTGAAGGGTAAGGTAGGAGGAAGGGATAGGGTGAAGGGTGAAGGGTGAGGGTAGGGTGTTAGGTTAGGTAGTTGTATATTATTATTATTTATATTTTATTATTATTATTATTACTACTAATACTATTTCTCTCTCTAAATCTTCCTCCTCCTCCATCTCTTCCTCCTTCTCCTACATCTAAATTCATTCTTTCCTCCTCCTCCTCCTCCTCATCTAACCTTACCATCACCTCCTCCTCCTCCTCTTCTTCCTAACCTAACCTCCTCCTCTTCCTAGACCTAACCTCCTCTTCTTCCTAACCTAACCTCTTTTTCCTCCTCCTCCTAACCTAACCTCCTCTTCCTCCTCTCCTTACCTTTGGGGTCGAGTGCCACCGACAGTACAGGTGCCGTGTGGCCTGTGTACTCCTTGTCCCTGTACGCAATGGTGTCGTGTACACGGATCTTCATGTCACTGTGTGCGTATAGAGAAAGAGTTAGAGAGATGTGTGGATTAGTGTGAGAGAGAGAGAGAGAGAGAGAGAGAGAGAGAGAGAGAGAGAGAGAGAGAGAGAGAGAGAGAGAGAGAGAGAGAGAGAGAGAGAGAGAGAGAGAGAGAGAGAGAGAGAGAGAGAGAGAGAGAGAGAGAGGAGAGAGAGAGAGAGAGAGAGAGAGAGAGAGAGAGAGAGAGAGAGAGAGATTAGTACAAACCAATAAACAAACACAAACACACATCTCCCAAAAATAAATAAATAAATAAATAAATAAATGAAATAAATAAATAAAACACTGAAAAAATATATATATATATATATATATATATATATATATAAATAAAACAAATAAAAATAAAAATAAAAATCAAAAACACCGTAAAAATTAAAATAATAATAATAATTCGTACCTCCCAGCACACGCCACCCGTTTAGCATCCGCGCTGACAACAATATGCGTAGCGGGCGCCGAGAAACGGGTGATGACGCCGTTGGGTGAACCGTCCTCAAGGGTGAACGATTGAACCAGGTTGGAGTCATTTGCCACCAGGAAACAGCCGGCCTGGTGGGTGAACGGGAGGAAGGTAGGGGAGGAATGGGAGAGAAGGAAAGGTTAAGTTAGGTTAAACACACCCCAAAACCCACCCAAAACTCACCCAAAACATCACCTTAAACCCACTTAAACATCACCCATAGCACACACACCCTAAGCTCACCCTAAACACACCCTATACTCACCCTATAGGCCACAGCAGATGCACAGTCGGCCACAGGGAACGATTTACAGTCGTCATCATCAAGCCCTTCAAACACTCGTACTTCGCCATCTGAACCACACGTAATGATGTACCTGTGTGTGTGTGTGTGTGTGTGTGTGTGTGTGTGTGTGTGTGTGTGTGTGTGTGTGTGAGGTGGGGTGGGGGTAAGGTAGGGGGAGGGTAGGGAGGAGGGAGGGAAGGAAGGAAGCAGGGAGAGAGAGAGAGAGGATGGTAGGGAGATGAAAGGAGAGAGAGATAGTTGAGAGAGGTTTGGTGGTAGGAAGGACGGAGGGAAAAGAGGAAAGGAAGGAAGGAGGGAAGAGAGGGAAGGAAGGGAGAGAGGGAAGGAAGAGAGAGGAATGAAGGATGTAGGAAGGGAGACAGAGAGGGAGGATGAGAAGGAAGGAAGGAAATAAGGAGAATAATGTGTAAAAGAGAAAAAAAACAAAAATTAATACACAATAGCAATATGATTTCAATAACAAACCCGAACACACCAACACAAGGACGGACCTGCCTGGGCGTGGGCGTAACGGTTGCAACTCCCCCAACACTTGCAAACCTAAGTAAACCAAGCCAAACGGATACTAGCACCACTTAAGTTAACATTTACACCCATTGATAACACTACCTACCTCCCTTCACCTCTACAAAAGCTTAATCTTGCTATACCTCAAATACGTTTCAGTAATCTGGAGTCCAAGGCTTAAGAGGCGGCCCACAACACTAGTTTATGGTCTACAAGGGACTGTACCCGCTGTAACATGACTCTATATATGTTCCAGCCATCACGCAGCACTGTCACCACAAGCCTCAACCTCAAACTACACCTCCAGCTACAGTTAAGACCAAGGAACTCACCCACACACACACACACACACCTTCATATTTCATCCTCACGCCTATACCACAACAGATATAAAAAAAAACAATACCACCCACAGATACCTAATAAAACACACAACACATTATTATAGGACACAAAATACCATAAAACAAATATTAAACCTATAATAACCAATTCAAAACACACCAACCATTTTCTACCTCATGTGTACACTAGATCGACCTTAGCTTACCTTCCATCATTGCTGTAACAAACGTCGGTGTGGCCTTCAAAATGGGCGTAGCGGGTAGGTCTGAGCCTGCCGCCCTTCATCTTGCAGCAGGACGCCCACAAGCAGGCCAGAAAGCAGGAAAATAATGATTAAATGACACCAGAATCCTCTCCGTTCTCCCTCTCTTCTAGATTTTTGGCGCCTACTGAGGGACAGAAACAAATCAAATGAGACTTAGAATAATAATGAAAATAATTACAATAACATCCTTTTTATTAATTCAACTCATGTAAATAAGTTTAAATAATTATTGTGAGATTATAAAAAGCATTAGTTTATTTTATTATGCTCTCATAACTAATATTTATACAATAACAATTTAATGCATTGACCTTAATAACGCCTTAATGCATCTAATGTGTATATATAAATAACATATACATAATAACAACACTAAAATGTATATATAACTATTAATTCTACCTTTAGATTATAATAGTATAAGAAAGACTTTCATTTCAACATCAACTTACCAATAATGACGACACAAAAACTAGTCCCTTTACAAAACCTAAAAATAAACACACATACACGAAAAACACACACACCAAATAAACCCAAACCACACACAGAAAACACATTAAAACACAATAAAAACAAAATATATACAAACCCAAGTCATGACATCACAACTAACAATGACGTAACCCTCCTTCCTTCTACCATCATTTCCATTCACTGCCAGACTGTGTAAAGAGGTGGAGGGGAGATGCTGTAACACGCGAGGTCACGCTTGGATGTGCCACTAAGAATTGGATGAGTGGCGGCACGACGTGAAGAACACCAATCTAAGGTTTTATTATTATTATTATTATTATTGTTATTATTATTATTATTATTATTGTTATTATTATTGTTATTATTATTGTTATTATTATTATTATTAT
>JAPQNM010000040.1:8643226-8650726 GCA_029783475.1 Metacarcinus magister
CCTGCCACATTGTGGTTTTTCTTGTTTTTAAAATTTTTTTGTTCTTTCTATTTTCTGTTGGTGTGTGAGGCAATTATAGTTTACCTGTTACTGTTTTATTTAATTTTTTCCATCAAATACTACAGATTTCATATTTTCTTTTACTGGTGTTGTAGCCACTACACACATTTGTTTCTATAATCAATTTAGCTTGTTTTATTTCGTGCATGTATGTGTGTGTGTGTGTGTGTGTGTGTGTGTGTGTGTGTGTGTGTGTGTGTGTGTGTGTGTGTGTATTTTCCCAGTATCTGCATTAATTGTGGTTTAAAACTTCGATATTGATATTTTCAATAGTGAGAAGCATATTCCTCTTTAATGTTGACGTTTAATTAAACAATGTGTAAGCTTTCCTGTAAGGTTCAGTTTCTTAGACGTCAAGAAAGGAGTGGTGGCGAGCAAGGGATATTGGGAAGGCATCTCCTGAAACTCTCAACAAGGAGTCTATATACACCACCAACGAGTGCGGACACACACACACACACACACACACACACACACACACACACACACACACATACACCCATACACCCATACACACTCACACACACACACACACACACACACACACACACACACATGCACACACACATGCACACACACACATACACACACACACACACACACACACACACACACACACACACACACACACACACACACACACACACACAACACACACACACACACACACACACACACACACACACACATACACACACACCCACACACACACACGGAAGAACAACGACCACAACAACATCACATACGTATGTACACACAGGGAGACGCATCAAGAAGTCAAGACTATGTACACAATTCAATTCAGCTACCTCGCTTCTCCTAGCCACGCCAGATACTCGAAGGACACCCCTGGCCTGATGGCCCGCCACCTGCAACCTTACGTTCTCACAGTACCATGGCAGGGTGCTGGGGCGTGAGTGAGTAAGTGAGGTGGCAGCGGCGGCGAGGTGTATAGAAACGTGTTGGAGCGTCCATGGGCGAGGTGCTCAGCCAATGGCGGGGACACACCTGGTGAGCGGGGCAGACCAGCGGCGTGTGTGCAGACAAGTAATACGATCAGGTCCCGCAGGACGATAACCTGGGCGACAGGTGACCAAGAGGGTGGCGCCCACGTGGTAGCGAGGTCGACGAGGTGACACGCGCCCATGTTCAGGTTCACCAGGGTGAGTGCACGACCTCACACCTAAGCAAGGAAAAGGGGACAAGAGTTACTAACTTCTAGGCTCTCCATTCCTCATTCTCTCCTTCTTTCCCCCACACACCTGTGACAACCAGGAAAAAAAAGTCAAACGTGATTGTGAGCTTATAACTTCAAGCATACAAAGGCAGATATTCACACACTTGTCATGGAACACTGACCTGGTTGTGTAGGAGACAATGTAGTCTTCTGGTAAACTTTGTAAAAAAGAAGTTTGCGGACACGCACACCTACTCACACACACACACACACACACACACACTCACACACACACACACACACACACACACACACGCACGCACATGCACGCACGCACATGCACGCACGCACCCACACATACACACACACACACACACACACACACACACACACACACACATACACATATATATACACACAAATACACACAAACATATGAATATATATTTTCATAGTTATTTTATTTTTTACTGTTTTTTTTCATAATTTATATAATATCGCTGCAACTTAAATGGGTTTTGCCTTAATATTCTGTCCAAGTTAATCACTTCCTTGCCCACCATTGTGGATAATGACGGAGTATCTAAGTCACTCGAAAGTGTGATAGTTGCAGGGAGCTGAGGCAATGTGTATATTATCAATATATGTTATATAGATGATAACAAATAATAATAATATACACATTGCCTCAGCTTCCTACATAGTGATCCACTTAACCTCGGTTGTCTCTCCATAAGTTCATGAATTAGCGTTCCCTCCCTCACTCTTTTCCTTCTAATTGTACTCTTGTGCTTCAATAGTTCGCTAAATGCCTCTCATTGATAACCTCATAGACCCCTACTGGTGAAGATTTCCTCCCCTTTTCCTAGGTGACTCACACTGAGGTACGGGGTGGGACCAGACGCCATCATGGGTGCAAAAGGCGAGGGCGTGGCCACGGACGACAAACCCTGGGATGCAGGTGAAGGTGATAGCCTCGCCCACCCGCCGAGTGGCTGCACCCGTCACCTGCCCGTGCTGGGGCGCTTGCACGGCCGGACACAACACTTCTGTATTGGAATGAGACAATCAGGGTCACACGAACGTCGGAGGACGGATGTAGCTCAAGATTACACTACCGTACAGATATGAGAGAACGAGGATACAGTTACATACACAGGAACTGTTGAAAGAAAAGAAAAGTAAATAAAGCCCATTACTGCCACTTTACAAAGCAGAAAAGAGATGGTGAAAATGTTCATTAACGTGGGAGCGTGACACGAACGGTGGGATGAAGGGTGAGGGACAAGGGTCGCACCGTGACAGGTGGGGACAGGGTCAGACCAGGTCCCGTTGGCGGTGCAGTGTAGGACGGATCGACCCAATAGCCGAAAGCCTGACAGACAGCTGAACACTGCCGCTCCCTGGAAGCTGGTGTTGGCCGACTCTAGCTGGAGGCTTGGGTCCTCCGCGACCAGCACTGGGCAATGTACCACCTCACACCATGGGACAGGGCTGCACCATTCTCCTGGGGTTGCGCACGACCATCCACAATATTATAAATTACAGAACTACATAAATAATAGACGCACTTGTATGATAAAAACTAGTCCTTGGTAGTGATGATATGTCTGCTACAATATTCCATATAAAAGTGAAAGTGGCACTTCGGAAACAGAAAAGGCTGAACGTAACAGACACTAAATAAATGAGAAAAGGTTAGTGTTGAAAGTATGTAGAGTGAAGAAGGAACACACCTGAGGGGAGGCAGGTGATTTGATCACGGCCGCACAGGCTATAACCTTCTGGGCACGAGAAGGTAAGGGCTGCTCCTAGGGTGACGCTGTCTCCATGCACCTGTAACGGCTCTTCCCCGACCACTGGTGGGCAGGTCACGTCTGTGGTACCAGAACGTTATCTCTCTCTCTCTCTCTCTCTCTCTCTCTCTCTCTCTCTCTCTCTCTCTCTCTCTCTCTCTCTCTCTCTTTCTCTACTTTACTACACACACACACACACACACACACACACACACACACACACACTCTATACCTCACCTTTGACAGTAATGGATAAGTGATTATCATGTCCTGACGGGGCGGTGCAGCTGAAGGTCCCGGTGTCCTCGTTCTTGGCATAGTAGAGTGAGAGGCGGTACCTCAGCTCCCTCGCCTGTCTTTGGATGGCCCACCCTGGCGGAGGGACGGTCGTTTTGATGACGTAAATTAGGGACATGTGCTTTTCAAACTGTTGTGTTTGTCAATTTAATGAATCATTTACCTATTGGGTCCCTACACTACAATTATTTCTATAAGTGTCTAATTGATATGTATTCTCGTGTCTGCCCACCGGCTGTTCTTACGTCTTCCTTCGAACCGAACCTTATCATATCTTATTCCCTCTCTCTCCCCTCTTTATATGTTGTTCCTTCTTCATACTTTCTTCTTTCTTTTACACATCTTCTTTCTTCTTCATATGTCTGCATTTTGTTATCAACCGGATCGGAGTTAATGCACACCGATGCTTAAGATGTGCGAGGCACTGAAATTATTGTTTTGTTTTGCCTATAAGAACAATGCCATAGCGTACGTGGCTAATGGACGGGTGAGTTTCACTTAACCTTACATTCATCTATCTTGTACGTACGTACAAACATGAATCACTGATCAAACAAAGCCTTTCCCTCTACACCCGGAATCTGAAACATTGATAAGGTGGAAGGTCAACCGCGTCCACATAATAATATCGGGTTCACCTGCGTCGCCTCTCCTTCGGTATATATATATATATATATATATATATATATATATATATATATATATATATATATATATATATATATATATATATATATAGAGAGAGAGAGAGAGAGAGAGAGAGAGAGAGAGCGAGAGCGAGAGCGAGAGCGAGAGCGAGCGAGCGAGCGAGAGAGAGAGAGAGAGAGAGAGAGAGAGAGAGAGAGAGAGAGAGAGAGAGAGAGAGAGAGAGAGAGAGAGAGAGAGAGAGAGAGCGCGAGCGCGAGGGCAAGGGAGAGAGAGAGAGAGAGAGAGAGAGAAGAGAGAGATGAGAGAGAGAGAGAGAGAGAGAGAGAGAGAGAGAGAGAGAGAGAGAGAGAGAGAGAGAGAGACTTCTGCTTTATCACTGTTATTATCCATACACGAGAATGTCATAACAGTGTCTTCATTATGCAGAGCCTTTGTGGTAAAATGGTACTTGTATTTGGGAATTGTTGGTCAAACCTGTTATCCTGATCATAGTTTCATTCTGGTGTTCTCTCTCTCTCTCTCTCTCTCTCTCTCTCTCTCTCTCTCTCTCTCTCTCTCTCTCTCTCTCTCTCTCTCTCTCTGGTCCTTAACTCTGCATACTTCACAGCCGGTACCATAATTTCCACACGCCGTCAGGAGGTGTGGTGAAGCTCGCTCTCTTTATTTCCCTTCCTGCCCTCCTACTATGCTCTTCCTCTCCCGTTCCTGCTCCGTTCTCCTTGCACCACACACTTCCTGCCTCTCACTCTCTTCTGGATCTTCACTTCTATTCTTATTCTGCGTCTCACTCCCTTTCACTCTTATTCTTCATCTCACTCCCCTGCAATCCTACTCCGCGTTTCACTCCCCTTATTCCCTATCTGTCTCTTCACTCCCCTTCACTCTTACTCCGCGTCTCACTCCCTCCACTCTGTATGTCTTAAAGGAACAACAGAAGACGCGCTTGACAGAGAACGGCAGCGGCCACAATCTCCCTCAGGAAAGCCAGCGCTGCGTCTCCCTCTAAATTAAGTAGAATCTAAATATTCATGAATGTCAGCTTGGAGAGAGAGAGAGAGAGAGAGAGAGAGAGAGAGAGAGAGAGAGAGAGAGAGAGAGAGAGAGAGAGAGAGAGAGAGAGAGAGAGAGAGAGAGAGAGAGAGAGAGATTACCAATTCATCTCTCGCCTTCACCTTCGCTCCCAACATTTCATCTGACAATATATAGCGTGGCAGGCTTTTTGCTCCTCTGTCGTACCTCTTAACTGTCTCATTCAAAAGGAAGAGGAAGAGGGTACAGGACAACCCCATCCACTGTTTTTTCTCTTTCTTTTTTTCTTACTTCCTATTTGCCCTTCTCCCCTTCCCTCAGTTCCTCACTTTCCCTTGTTTCATATTCCATTCATTCACCTTTCTCCTCCCTCCTTCCCTCACACTTCTACTTCATCCCATCTCTCCTCACCTCCCTAAACACCCTTTCTCTCTCTCTCTCTCTCTCTCTCTCTCTCTCTCTCTCTCTCTCTCTCTCTCTCTCTCTCTCTCTCTCTCTCTCTCTCTCTCTCTCTCTCTCTCTCTCTCTCTCTCTTTTTTTATTCTTTTTATTTAAACATACAATGATACAATTATACAATGATTCAATTGTCATTTGAACTTAAAGTTGTGCATTGACGTGACAGCTATTTCAAAAGTTCACGTGTGGGGCAGGAACGGTGTAGGAAGTGTGCCTCTCCAGGTATTGGCGGCCAATTTTGCCTGATGGATGGACATATGTGTCACATCAGGCGTGGCCTCCGTGAAGCCTTTCCACAGTCGCGCTGTCCTAGCCTTGTAGGTCCGTTGGTGCTGCGACGTGTGGGAGTGGGGCACCGCCACACGTTGGTTTCCTGCCAGTGCCTGTCGCGTCGTCCTATGGGCAGGTTGTGGCGGCAGGTACAGGTGGGTGAGGTGGGGTGTGTGCAGCACCTGAGTCTTGTGACAGACAGTCAGGGCTGACACGTCACGCCGGTGCTTAAGAGACGTCATGCCGGCAGGGATCTTCGCCTCTTCCCCCAGCAGTCGAAGGGCACGTTTCTGCACCGCGTCGAGGCGCCGAGTGTGGGTGGCGGCTCCGGACATCCATACCAAGGCACCATACTCCATGCATGGACGAATATGTGCCCTATATAGAGTCATGATACCTCGGGAGTCGAGGCTGCCTGCCATCCTACGGAGAGCAGACACACGCTGAGAGGTCTGGCGTGCTACAGTTGTGATGTGTTGGTCGAAGCGCAGCTCCCGGTCAATGGTGACTCCCAAGACCTTGATGTTATTTTGGAGAGGCAGCCGAACGCCCTCGAACCGTAGTTGTCCCTCCAAAACTCTCTCTCTCTCTCTCTCTCTCTCTCTCTCTCTCTCTCTCTCTCTCTCTCTATCTCTCTCTCTCTCTCTCTCTCTCTCTCTCTCTCTCTCTCTCTCTCTCTCTCTCTCTCTCTCTCTCTCTCTCTCTCTCTCTCTCCTCCAAGATAATAGTGGTAATGAGTCTTCACGTGTAATATTTTCTATTGGTCGTTATGTGGGCGCTGCATATGTAATGCCATTAGCGAAGTCATTTTAATGCAGGTGACAACCACGCCCTTCTAATGCCATCAATCACATCTATTCGTGTCAGTACAAAGACCACTCCCTACCACAGTCACACACCAAGGGTCTGTTTCCCTGTCACTAGCAACAGTTTGATTTTGGTGTTATCATTTTTTGTAAAGTCATTATTGTTATCATTATAACTTGGAATTTTGCTGCCATATACCATCACCACCACCACCACCACAACAGCAACAACAATAACAACAACAACAACAGCAAAATCCTAACACAAGGGCGTGAGATGTAACTGATGACACTCCGTCAACGTCCCACGAGCGAGACTGTTCGTTCTCCATTAATTAGAGAAAACTCGTTGGAAAGGACGACGAGCGAGGAGAGAAGGGAGATAGGTGAGAAGAGGGAAAGGGAGGAAATGAAGAGAATGTAGGAGGGAAATGGTTGCCTGTGACCCTTACTGCAGCTTTAGCCTCCGTAAGGGAGACCCCATCTGAAGTAAATCTTGGCCCTTAAAGCCTGACAAACAAAGGGTGCCCAGGATCTGCTCTAATGAGGCCATCCCAAGCTGTTATGTCCGCAGACTTGGCACCACTGTGGCGGGAGGTGGTGTGGTGATGGTGGTAAAGTCGGCAGCGTGCGTACATGCAGATCCATCTTGTTCTGGATTACCACACGTCACTTGGCTCACTTTTCCCAAGATACCACACATCAACCCACCAGTAAGGACGGACGAACACTTAGGTCCAAGACTTTGCCGAGGCTCACTGATTCATAAAAAGTAAGACGCGTTAACTACAAAGTCAGCTGGCAAGGTTTGGCGGTGGTGATGGAGGTGGTAGAACACTAAGCCAATACCATTTGTCCAGTAATGAGTACATGAGCCCCCGCCTCCGTACAGGACAGTCGCCACCCTGACACACACATCATCACCAAGGTACAACTGAGACTAAGGTGTTCTCAGGTA
>JAPQNM010000040.1:8660726-8663226 GCA_029783475.1 Metacarcinus magister
TAGTCAGTCAGTCTCTCTCTCTCTCTCTCTCTCTCTCTCTCTCTCTCTCTCTCTCTCTCTCTCTCTCTCTCTCTCTCTCTCTCTCTCTCTCTCTCTCTCTTCCACCCTTTCTCCACCTGTCTCCTATTAAAATCAAGTTCTGCGTCGTCGTCGTCTCTCGCTTGCCTCCTATTCTTACTCTCTCTCCTCTATCTATACCGTCTCCGTATCTCCTTCCACCTTTAAGATTAGATTTCCCTCTCCCTTTCTAGTTCTCTCTCTCTCTCTCTCTCTCTCTCTCTCTCTCTCTCTCTCTCTCTCTCTCTCTCTCTCTCTCTCTCTCTCTCTCTCTCTCTCTCTCACCCAGGGGATCAAAACTACTTCAGGTAACTCAATGAATACGCCTGTAAAGGAGGACTTGATTATCCAGACAGTTTTAAATGGATTAAATTCGTTTCTAATTCTCTCTCTCTCTTTTCTTTTCCCCTGTGTGGTAACACATTCTGTCTCATTCATCATCCTGCGTTAGGCTGGTAATACATTTTTATTCCTCGTCTTGATGGCGAGAAAACCTTTGTGTTGGGATGGTTATGTCAATACGTTATGATAGAATGCGATATATCTATTAAGACGTTCTCTTCCTGTTATGTTTTAAGTAATTCCTTTTTTTCTTTTCTTTTTTACCTTATGGAGAGATAGAGAGGTAAGGGGAAGAATTTCACTGCCGTCACTTCAAATGATGTTTTTCTCTTAATTTCTACTCTCTCTCTCTCTCTCTCTCTCTCTCTCTCTCTCTCTCTCTCTCTTTCTCTTTCTCTTTCTCTTTCTCTTCTCTCTTTCTCTCTCTCTCTCTCTCTCTCTCTCTCTCTCTCTCTCTCTCTCTCTCTCTCTTTCTCCCTCTCTCATTTGAGCTTAGGGTGAGTCAGCTGTCCTGCAATATACAATCCCCCACATCCTCCCCCATTGAGCAGGTGCACAGGGAGCTGCGCCCCACCACTACCTGCAGCTCTCAGGTGTTCTGGGAGGAGCCTTCCACCTGCGCAATCTGACATAATTCATCTTGGAGGATAATTAATTTCCATGATAAAAGAGCCCAGTATTAAAGATGCTGGGCGTGATACAGGACGTGTGTGTGTATGTGTGTGTGTGTGTGTGTGTGTGTGTGTGTGTGGTGTGTGGTGTGTGTGTGTGTGTGTGTGTGTGTGTGTGTGTGTGTTCTTGCTACTCGTACTACTTCTACTTCTACTACTACTACAAAAAACTTCCACTAACTCAAAAAGGCGACTTGATCTTCTAACATTATTTCATATACAACACTTGACCTCTCCCATAGAATGACTGGGTGGAGGCTCGAACTCCCACCCTTTAGTTCACAAGTCTACCAATGCACTACCAAACCAACTCAACTTTCCCAGCCATGCATACACTCATTTGACATGGCGTATACTGTTTATGTCATGCACCTCTTCTTCCTCTGCCCTTCCCTCCCTCCTAGCTCTTTCATTTATATTTTCCGCCTTTCCCTCCCTTCCTCCCTTTCTAATTTCCTAACGTACTTTCCTTTCTTCCTTCCTTCCTTTCTTGCTTCATTTCTTCTCTTCTTCCTTGCTTATTTGCTTCCTCCTTCCCTTCCTCCTCTCCCTCCATGGCCAGAAGTATCATCAATAATCAATCATGTGTTATTTTAAAGTGTAATTTAATGTTCGGTGGTGGAGGTAGAAGTGTGTGTGTGTGTGTGTGTGTGTGTGTGTGTATGTGTGTGTGTGTGTGTGTGTGTGTGTGTGTGTGTGTGTGTGTGTGTGTGTGTGTGTGTGTGTGTGTGTGTGTGTGTGTGTTTACCTTTACACAGCCAGTTTCCGACACAGTTAATCAAGCTGCCTGCCTCCCTTCCTCACAAACACTCACACCTGCACACCCAGAAGGCAAGGCGTGTGTGTGTGTGTGTGTGTGTGTGTGTGTGTGTGTGTGTGTGTGTGTGTGTGTGTGGTGTGTGTGTGTGTGGAGGAGAAAGTAAATGCGGTGAGGAAGCTGAAGAACAGAAGAACAGATGAGAGAGAGAGAGAGAGAGAGAGAGAGAGAGAGAGAGAGAGAGAGAGAGAGAGAGAGAGAGAGAGAGAGGAGAGAGAGATGAGAGAGAGAGAGGAGAGGAGAGAGAGAGAGAGAGAGAGAGAGAGAGAGAGAGAGAGAGAGAGAGAGAGAGAGAGAGAGAGAGAGAGAGAGAGAGAGAGAGAGAGATGAGATAAAGACAAAATATGCCCCCTTACCCTATTCATCTGTTTCATATTCCTCGTATCCAATGGAGTTTCTTGTAGCGGGGCTTTAGACTGGAGTGGCGTGGAGTTGAAGGGGAAAGGAATGGAGTGGAAAGGGGAGAGGAAAGACTAGGATAAATGGAAGGGAGGGCGAGAGAGTTGAAGTGATGGAGGGAGAGAGGGAGGATCAAAGCATAGCGTTAATGTGGCTAACCATGAGTCCGTTGAAACCTTCCATCACGTGAAGATGACTGACTGACTGACTGACT
>JAPQNM010000040.1:8680726-8698226 GCA_029783475.1 Metacarcinus magister
GAGAGAGAGAGAGAGAGAGAGAGAGAGAGAGAGAGAGAGAGAGAGAGTCAGTAGGCGGCTCCACACTCGAGGTCTTTTGCTCTCAACAGATGGGACGGGAAATCCGAGGTCTCTGATTATCATTTTTTGATGCGTTGCTTTAGGAGGGAAGAGAGGGAAGGGAGGGAGGGAGAGAGGGAGGGAGAGAAGGAGGGAGGGAGGGAGGGAAGAAAGGAGGGAAGGAGGGAGGGAGGGAGGGAAGAAAGGAGGGAGGGAGGGAGGGAGGGAAGAAAGGAAGAAAAGGGGAGGGGACATGAGGAGTGATATAAGAAAGGGAAGAGCAATACGGGAGGGAGAAAGAGAGAAACAGAGAGAAAAAAAAATATCCAGAGAGAGAAGGAGGAAGGAACTGAATAAAGAAAGACGAGATGAGAGAGCCATACAGATGAGAGAGAGAGAGAGAGAGAGAGAGAGAGAGAGAGAGAGAGAGAGAGAGAGAGAGAGAGAGAGAGAGAGAGAGAGAGAGAGGAGAGAGAGAGAGAGAGAGAGAGAGAGAGAGAGAGAGAGAGAGAATAATCACGATGAATGTTAATAGTTTGTGAGGAGTGGAAATGGGAAAGTGGGAGAGAAGGAGAGAGAAAGAGTGGTAGGTAGGGAAGGAGAGGGATGTAGTTAGAGCCAATGGTGAGGGAATGGGAGGGAGGGAGGGAGGGAAGGAAGGAAAAAGGGGGAGAGGTAAGGGGGGTGGGCTAAATAGCAATGACGAAAATAGGGAAGGTGATGAGGTACGGAAGGGAATTAGTTGGAGACGAATAAATAAGATTGACAGATGGAAGAAGGGAGTTACTACAGACAGATAGACAGACAGACAGATAGACAGACAGACGCAATATACTATGAAACGATAGGCAGAACGACAAAAAAGAAAAATAACCCCAAATGAATGTAAATGTATAAAAAAAAAAAAAAAAAAAGTCAGAAGAAAATCAAGTAAAGAATATAATGATAATTAAAATCAAGCTTGCGAGGGAGGAAGAAAACAAAAGTTGTGTATTATGTGTGGAACAATTGAGCTCCGGAAAGCGTACGAAATTGAGAGAGAGAGAGAGAGAGAGAGAGAGAGAGAGAGAGAGAGAGAGAGAGAGAGAGAGAGAGAGAGAGAGAGAGAGAGAGAGAGAGAGAGAGAGAGGAGAGAGGAGAGAGAGAGAGAGAGAGAGAGAGAGAGAGAGATGTAGAGGTCAGGTGAAGTATAATTTTTAAAAAAGTAATTATGCAAGTGGAAGGGGCAAGGTGTGTGTGTGTGTGTGTGTGTGTGTGTGTGTGTGTGTGTGTGTGTGTGTGTGTGTGTGTGTGTGTGTGTGTGTGTAATGTAGGATGTAATTTACTAATGCATACTACAGCTTATCATCAAGAATATTTCTGATGACTATGATGATGACAATGACGATGACGATGATGATGATGATGATGATGATCAAGAGAAGGAGGAGGAGGAGGAGGAGGAGGAGGAGGAGGAGGAGGAGGAGAAGGAAAACGAGAATGGTAATGAATTATATTATTTAAATTGTTTCTCTCTCCGTTTCTGTTTCCGTTTCTCTCATTCTTTACACACACACACACACACACACACACACACACACACACACACACACACTCCTAAAGTCTTACGTCTGGCACACCTCTAACACAATTGCTTGCCTGTTGATTGGCGAAGGGTGTAGCTGCCACTATCAGGTTTGGCCAATCAGCCTCCAGCCTTCTTGATATCCCTTTTGCTTCCCCCTTCCCACCCATCCCTTATTAATACAACAGAGAGAGAGAGAGAGAGAGAGAGAGAGAGAGAGAGAGAGAGAGAGAGAGAGAGAGAGAGAGAGAGAGAGAGAGAGAGAGAGAGAGAGAGAGAGAGAGAGAGAGAGAGTCAGAGGTATGTATAGTTAATTATTCAAGTTCATTACCCACGCCCGTAGGTTAGTAAAAAGTGCTCAACACACACACACACACACACACACACACACACACACACACACACACACACACACACACACACACACACACACACACACACACACACACACAGATAGATTGATAGATAGATATAGATAAATAGATAAATAAATACTTAGAAGAGAGTTTCTGATTGGTAGTAACATCAGCCAATCACAAGTCTACTTCGCCTTCCTAATTGGTGTCCTCAGTTCGGTTAGGTGGTGAGGCCTTTCTCTCTCTCTCTCTCTCTCTCTCTCTCTCTCTCTCTCTCTCTCTCTCTCTCTCTCTCTCTGTGTATGTGTGTGTGTGTGTGTGTGTGTGTGTGTTTGTGTGTGTGTGTGTAGTATGCCAACTTCGATAAGGAAAGAGAGAGAGAGAGAGAGAGAGAGAGAGAGAGAGAGAGAGAGAGAGAGAGAGAGAGAGAGAGAGAGAGAGAGAGAGAGAGAGAGAGAGAGAGAGAGAGAGAGAGAGAGAGAGAGAAAGAGAGTGTATTTACAGGAAGTCATTAATTTTCTTTTTTCTCCTTTCACCCTCAGAGCCAAACGTAATCTTTGAGTTATTTTTCTTTATTCTTTCTGTTTCTCTGTATTTTTGTGATATTCTTTCTCTTCTCTTTCTTTCTCTTCTTTCGGGTCATTACGTTAATTACCCTTTCGTTTTCATAGCATATTAATCCTAATTGTAATCTCTTGTAATCTCTATTTGTTCTCTTGCTTAATCTTCCATCATCTTTATCTCTCCTTCCTTCCTTCCTTCCTTCTCTTCCCATTTATACACACACGCACACACGCTAACAAACACACACACACACACACACACACACACACACGGGGAAGGCCTTTTAACACACTCTCGACACCGCAAATTACTCCCCCCTGATTCCCCTCCCCCCATCCGTCCTACAGGAACGTGTTAATCCCTGTCAAAGCCCCGAGGACTGACCGCTTCAAGAACAGTGCGATTCCCTCCATTGTTCGCTTATTAAATTCTTAGTAAACTTAATTAACTATACCCTAACACATAGATAAATAAACTTAATTAATTTTACCTTTACATATAGATAAGTATACTTAATTAATTATATCTTAGCATATTGATTTCCCCAGTTATGTATATTTTCAGTCCATGACTTCTTTTTTAATAAACCGTTTTTTATTATTATTACACACACACACACACACACACACACACACACACACACACACACACACACACACACACACACACACACACACACACACACTCACCGTGCTCCAGGGAACAGAGTGGGCCCACCCATTGACCTGCGACACACTTAATCTTGCACACTCGCTTCTCGTCGTATGGACCAACCACTCCCATGAACATGACTTCCTGTGGGAGAGAATATCACGGAGAATTAGTACGTGGGAGGCCGAGGCAAAGGCAAGGAGAGAGGGAAAGGGGGGGAGGGAGGGAGGAGGGAGGGAGGAGGAAGAGAGATAAGTTAATACATGGGAGAAAGGAAATGAGTGATGATTTTAGGAGGAAGGAAGGTAGTGGAGATGAATTACTTCGTTAGAGAGAGAGAGAGAGAGAGAGAGAGAGAGAGAGAGAGAGAGAGAGAGAGAGAGAGAGAGAGAGAGAGAGATTGTTTGTGTATTAGTGCGTAGTGTGAGGGGAAATAAATGATTTAGTAGAAGGAGGAGAAATTGGAGGAGGAGGAGGAGGAGGAGGGGGAGGAGGAGGAAGGGAGGTGATGAATCAGTCTGGAAAGGGTGAAGGTAATTTAGCAGGTAAGAACAGGTAGGTGGTGGAAAGGAAAATGAATTAGTAGGTGGAAAAGACATAAGAGAACAAGAGAGGGTGATGAGAAAGGGTGTTGTGGGTGTATGTTTAATTAAACGAGACCAAAAGGTAAGCATAGTGTAAAGTGTAGGAGAGGATATGTAGCTAGAAAGATTAATGTTATAATGCCCAGCAAGGGAAGCCAAACGATTTCTTACATTATTAAACGAGGAGGAGGATGGGTAGGGAAGGAATAATGGGGAGACGGAATGGGGGTGAAGGGATGATATAAGGGAGGGTTCGTGGAGACTAGAAGTAATATATAGATTAATAAGAAAAGTGGATAGTGACGGGGAAAATATTTGTTGCTGTAGCCATGATTAAAAGACGGAAGGGAGGAGAGATGAGAGAAGACAATAGGATGGATTAGGAATGCATAGGACGTGATAGGATTAGACAGGGAAGGATAGGAGAGACGAGTAAGATGGGAGGCGAGGAGGGGAGGTGAAATGAGATGAAAGGGGACGAAATGTGAGGAAAGGAAAGGAGAGGAAGGAAGAGGATTGCAGGGGATGTTGAAGGTGGAAAGAGGATTGCATATGAGGGAAGAGGAAGGAAGATGAAGGAAGGAAACGAAGACGAAGGGAGATGATGATAATAATGATGAAGGGAAAAATATTATATATTCAGAATAATATCACACATGAACCCCCGTTAACAAAAGGAAGGAAGGCAGTTAGTAAAACATACATTGTACATAATTGTATCATATACAAATTACATCAGTACAAAAAAAGAAGACAACAAGTGATTGTAATTTTTGTCATTATATGAAAGATGTTAATATACGAAAGAGAGAAAAAGAATGAAAGAAATAAAGAGAGAGAGAGAGAGAGAGAGAGAGAGAGAGAGAGAGAGAGAGAGAGAGAGAGAGAGAGAGAGAGAGAGAGAGAGAGAGAGAGAGAGAGAGAGAGACGAGAGAGAGAGAGAGAGAGAGAGAGAGAGAGAGAGAGAGAGAGAGAATAACCTTGACTTAAAAACAAAGACAAAAATATCTACGAATAGCTTGAAAAATTTAAATGTTCATAAAATATAACTAATGTAATGAGATAATAAAAAAATGTTGTGATATGTAAATGTTTTCATGTTGCTGCATATTAAAAGATTTGTAATTAGGTTGAATGTCTCACGCTCTAGAATATTTGCCTCTCATTACCACGTGTTTGCATTTCGTGTTTTAATAAATCAAACATGAGTCTGTCTGGGTAGAAAAAAATATATACATATAAATAATGAAGATACTGAATACGTAAAGTTGGTGAAATGACTGATTTATGCACTAATTTTGTATGTAAATAGTGTGTGTGTGTGTGTGTGTGTGTGTGTGTGTGTGTGTGTGTGTGTGTGTGTGTGTGTGTGTGTGTGGTGACAACACAACACAATCAGCACTAGAAATCACAACTTCCATTATACTCGAAACAAAAACAATTTAAACGGTGCAATATCCTGTAAAAAGATCACGCACGCACGCACACACACAAAAAAAAAACCCATAAAAAACACCAGCAGTACTAAAAATAACAATAGAAAATTTATTCGGTAAAGTTTAAACCTGGGTCATGAAAATCAGAACCCAACCCGCAAAAAAATAGTCAAAATACTTTTTCAACTTATGTTGGTTGTAGGTGTGGAAACCCTTTATTGTGGGTGTTTTGGTCTACATGGTATGGTATGTATGGTGCTAATGGCTTGGATTTATGGTGTGTATAGTATATCATTCCTATATCAGAAACACTAACTATATACCTCCAAGATGTCTTTCTCTCTTCCTCTCTCCGTCTAGTGATCCTTGTTTATCAGTAGATCTAGGCCTTTCTTGTACAGACAGTATATAAACATGTATTTATATATCTATTAAACTCATCAAAACTTCACATTGTCTTCTGCTGTCACCTGTTCCCCTTTGAGTTCACACGCTAGTCACCCACTGCCAGCCTTCGTAGATGACTTTAATCAACACATCCTCGGCAGCTGCTCACTACTCTCAATATGAAGTAGTGGTTCAACTCTTTGCAAGGACGGCAAGGGCTAACAAATACCATTACCATAGTGTTATGCTCTGGGCTGTTAGGTTACTGTATTGTGTGTGGCGTTGAAATGTTTTTTTCTTCTATTTATCTGTCCACTTTTTAACCTTATCTTGCCTTTGTTATAAGAGATGCTGTCTTTTATTTATTTTTATTTCGTTATTCTCCTCCTACTCCTCCTCCTTCCTTTCTCCCTCCTCAGCGGTGCTACGCAAGCTGATGTTCGTGTCTTGGCGCAATATCGAAATGGCACATCCGTTCGCCTTTAAATTGTGGTGGATGAAGAATAGATGGGTTTTCAATTTGGGTTTCTGGTGCAGGCTGCATTGTGCGTCTGTCATCCCAGCGGGCACGCCTCCACGCCCAAAAAGTGTTGTACTGTCGAGAAAATTTTGGTAAACTGTTGCAGTCTCGTAGCTAAGCAAAATAAATTCGAAAACACCAGAAAAAAAAGAATAAAAAAAAGTCTTCACCGACCGCATGTTGCTCCACCTCACACAGATTAAGGACAAAATATTCCCTGGTTACGTTCCCCGTGGGAAAGGAAAAAAATAATGATAAATCTTCCCCGCTCGAACACAGGTTTAGCTTCCCTTCCCCGGTGAAAATGATCAGATTTTGGCACGGGCGGCGGCTCAGGGCCTGATGTCTTCCGCTAAATATATTCCCGAGTTAAGTAATGTCGGAGCAGGTCTTTGTGCTGCCCGAGTGAACACCGCCGCCGCCCGCATTCAACTCCAAGGCATTATGATTTTGGTCCTCACAGAATATTCACCGAGCTGCGTGAAGACAGCATGAAGGTCCATTTCAACTCAAGGATATGCACCTGAGTATCATCCTTTATGCTAGGTGAGAAATTTCATCTTTCTGGAAAACAATTAGTTCTCAGTTCCGTAAGATCATTATGAACCTTGGCAACAAAGCGCGGACTGCCTCCCCCATTACCCACTCTGCACCCTTAGTTCAAAGCTGCGCCAAGACTAACATTAATATATAAATTAACATGTACAAAGAGAAAGAAATAGAGAGAGATAGATAGATAAATAACATTCAAGCTACCATCACGCTTATTCAGTTTAATAAAGCAGGAAGTGATGAAAAATGAGTAGCTTAACCAATGACTGTTGAGTACTCTCTCTCCAGCAACTTGTAAACACTACTAGCTAACCTTGTGGTAAGAAGTTTGTTTCAATGGTGTAAGACGTTACACGAGAACACTCTGCCTCACGCTAAATTCCTTCGCGGCTGTAAACATGATGCAGTTTGATGTCAAAATAATGGTTTGAGGGAGGAGGGAAAGGCCAGGAAATATTCACGTTGTGGCATATCAGATTGGCAGTCCTGCTCGGGAGTGCGGCGCGGCTCACTCAAGAGGAAAGCCAACCCCGTAAATTATTATGAATATTCTATAAGCGATTGAAGGATAAGCTGTATCATTTTAATGTATTCATCTTCTGCATGGAGAGTGGGTACTATGCAGTAAGTATTTCCAAACCTTCGCATGTGTATAAGTTCAAAATCACAAACGTGCACATATGGATATAAATTTGAATTACTAGATGCGTCGTAGATGTATCGTTTATTTACTTCACTAAAATACTATAAATCAATAAGTATTTGTTTCCATAGATAAGTCAAAAAGAAGAGGGTAGCAACCTATAGATATACGAAGCTATGATGGGCACAGTCATGGATGGACCAATGTGTTCACGTAATTAAGACCTTAAAGTTATCCCCCCATGGCAACACTATATAAACGAACGTCCTTTTTAATTAACAGGCAGTTGTTGCAAATAAATACGTAGTGATGTGTTTCCTTTTTCAGTTAATAGGAAAATGGCAGCAATTATCCAGTACGACGAACATAATTAACCAAGTGTCACATCCACTCGGCAAGGCTTTTTACGAGGCGGCGGCGTGGTGCCGGGGGAGGAGTGGCTTCAACGCGTCCTCTGAAGCTTCACTCTCTATCCATTATCTGAAACTTACGTATATCATCACCACTGCAACTCTATCACTAAATAACTACTTAACTATCGATCACTTAAATATGAACTCACATAACGTTCTATATATATCTCAAAAATCGTCTCAACTAAATAGCAAACTAAACATTTTTAACAGGATATTTTCTAAATTTATTGAGAATGCTGATAGAGTATCGTAATTTTGCTTCTTCACGTTCCTGACCGCTCTGTTCCCTTCCTCGTCGTCTTTTCCTTACCAGTAATTCATGCACCAGTAAACCGGGAGCGTCAAGACTCTTTAAGCTCAGCTCCCACCACCACCACCACCACCACCACCACCTCCCAACACCACCACCACCACCACCACCTGACCCACCGCCAAAGTTTAAGCCTTCGACTTAATTACAGCTTAACGACATCAGCCTGAATGACTAAGTTATAGCTTGATCTAAATTGGCGAAATAAGTATCTCACTGGCTGCAAATGTGATAAAGGGCTCATATATATAATTTTCCCCAACAATGAATACGCTTCAAAATGTCCAGATTGGCCAAGTAATCAGATCCCACGGCCCCACGCGTCCTGTCCGTCCGTCCGTCCGTCCGTCACGCACAGTTTACGGCAAATGAAGAGCGAAACAGTCTCGCATTCCGTCTGTTAATTGGTCAGATTTGATGGGTGATAATTTAGTGGGTGAATAAAGCAAATTCCAACCTGAACCTGTGGTATTCCGCAGACAACGGTGACACACACACACACACACACACACACACACACACACACACACACACACACACACACACACACACACAGTTACACCTGTTATGCAAAATGCGTGCCAATTCAGACAGCATGTAACGAAATGAACTGATGTGCAATATTCCGCTCTAACGAATTTGCAGTAATTACCTGAAACTATTAAGAAATAAATAACCGTCAAGTAAACACACATACACATACATGAATACAGTAATAAAGCAAAACGTTCATCCAATAACCTTTTAATCTCTTGCTTAACATCGAGAGAGAGAGAGAGAGAGAGAGAGAGAGAGAGAGAGAGAGAGAGAGAGAGAGAGAGAGAGAGAGAGAGAGAGAGAGAGATATGGGTGGCAGGCAGTAATGGTTAGGGGGAGAGGCTAACTGTAGGCATTCACCCAACACCTTCAGGCCTAACACCAGTCGACACTATTTTCAAACCGAGTCCTTTGATCCCTTCTCTCCCTTCACCTCATCTCGGCGAGTCTCAGAGCATCCTACACCCTCGTCTCATCTCATCTCCCTCAATCTTATCTCGCTGTAGCATTAAAGTCTTCAAGCGAGGTTGGAAAATGTTTACGGAGGGGGGAAAAAAAATGTACGTATATTTAGCTCATCCAAGCCAAGATGTATAAAACTAAGGGAAAAACTAATTCTGCCACTCGTTCCAGTACACAACTAGAACGAATATTGCTGCGTGTGTGTCGGTGGTGGTGGTGGTGGTGGTGGTGGTGGTGGTGGTGGTGGTGTGTTGGGAGAGGGGAAGGGTGGAAGAAAGGAAGGGGAAAGGAAGGGAGGGAAGAGATGGGGGATGAGGAGGGGAGAGAAAACGACTGTTGCACTCTTTGCTATCTCTTTCTTCCTCCTTATTTTTTTTTTCTTCTCTCTCTCTCTCTCTCTCTCTTTCTCTCTCTCTTTATGTCTCTCTCTCCTCCTCCCGCGGGTGCTGCTGGAGGGGTTTGCACCGTAGCCTCATACACTGTCGGAATTAACTGTCGAGGTTATTTTGGACGGCTCGTAATGGACACTAGGACGCCGCCAACCAACTGCATTTCCTCGCCAAATATTTAACACGATTTTTTTGCTTCTTTCGTCCCCTTTATTTGTGGCTTTGTCATTGTTGTTATTATTGTTATTATTATTATTATTATTATTATTATTATTATTATTATTATTGTTATCATTATTGCTATTGTTCAGGCGTTACGTGTGTTTTTTTTTAAGAGCAAGTGTAGTTTTCTTTTTTACAAGGGTGAGATCCTCCCTTACATTTTATAAGGCAGTTAAAATTAAGCTTCACCATAACATTTTACACTAATTCCTTTCCCTTCTCTCCTTACCCTCAGAAGCACGTCTGTTCGTTTCTCCACGCCATCCACGACTAAGAAAGAAGATGGACCATAAATTGTGGCGGAATTTTGTGTTTTGGGTTCACTTTCGTCACGCAGCAGACGAGAAGATTCAGGACAAGAACATTTCTTTTCTAATATACATGTTCCCAGTCTTCGCGTACTCTTAGACGAAGCCAGGTTAAAGTTTCGCATTTCCATCTGGCTACCACGCGTGGCCATATATTCACGGGGTAAAGAGAGGATGAAAAATAACAGAAGATATATGAAGATGAAGGGCACTGTTTCTAAAAGAATGCGTACCTTCTTTACGATGAGCTAAAACTGCAGACGAGGAGACGTAATTGGAGCCACCAGCCCTTCTTCGCTGCCTAATTTTATTCATCAAAATATTCGGCAAGTTATCAAAGTGGAAATACGGTATTAATATATTCATGAGTCAAGCTGCGTGAGTCTCGCAGTTCTGCAGGACACAACTGGAAGGCTTCTTTTTTCGTACTTTTTTTCTACCAAGCCTCCAGTTTGCATAATTCTAACTTTGGTCGGACAGATACCGAGCGTCACGTCGCCGTGGTCGCATCGCTACAATATATTTAACACCCAAGTTCTTCTTCCTCCCTCAAGCTATTCATTATTTCTTTACTTATGTTTTTCTTATTTTGTTTTATTTATTTTTTCATAATATATTTCACTCCTTGGCGGAGGATCCACACACCCAGTTTGGTTGTGCTTTTGGGGTGAGGGAGGTGGGTAGGGGGTGGGGGGGCGAGGAGGATATAACGCCTTGTCCTCCCTCACCGACACTCCCTCACGCACACACCCTCCGCCCTAACGACCTTGCACTGAGCTCTCTCTCGTCAGGGATTTGAGAAGGATATGCACCAGTAGGCGGCCCTGAGCCTCTTTCTTCCACAGGTTTTGTTTCATCCTGAGACGCCTAACGGGGTTCAAGGCTTTCTGTACATATTTACTTAACCACGAATGTTGATCTCGGACGTCTTGATATTATTATTATCATTATCATTACCATTACCACTATCTCTTTTTCAGATTAGCATGTATATTCATCATCATCATCATTATCATTACAATCCCTAAGTATTTCTGGCACTGAGCAGGATGAGACTGACTGGACTCGAAAAAATTGCTAGTCATACATAAAATACAACATTTCATTATTCAGGATTCTAAAAATATATATAAAAAAAATATAAAAAAGTAATAACATAACTTGAACCTGGACTGGCATAAAAAGAATAAAACATGATTTTAACTCGATGAATCTTTCTCCATATTTTTTTTTTTCTGGCATTATTCATTTAAATTCATCGTACTTTGTGATGTTTGGAAAGACGGCGGAACAAATAATGAACAAAAGGCTCAAGTTGAAAGCCAAACATAAGAAATCTTGATATAATTCCTGACATTTAAACAAAATAAATGAAAGATAAACAAAAACAATAATGTATTTTTAGTATGATGAAACAATATGCGAGAGAGACAGAGAGAGAGAGACAGAGAGAGAGAGAGAGAGAGAGAGAGAGAGAGAGAGAGAGAGAGAGAGAGAGAGAGAGAGAGAGAGAGAGAGGAGAGAGAGAGAGAGAGAGAGAGAGAGAGAGAGAGAGAGAGAGAGGCTGCAGAAAAAAAGACAATGATTACAAAATGAAGTTCATATTTTGGCTAAGAACACCAGCACCAAAATAGGATCCAATTTTAGCCTCCGATTGGTCACAGAGTTACTGACGTCATCCAGTTTCAAGTGGATGATGCGGGAAGGGGAATTAGGGGAAGGGAGGGCGGAGGGAGGGAAGATGGAGGAAAGAGAATGGAGGGAAGTGAGAGGGAGAAAATGACTATTTAGAGTTTGATTATAGGTAGTTGTAGAGGACCAATAAGGGGAGAGAGAGAGAGAGAGAGAGAGAGAGAGAGAGAGAGAGAGAGAGAGAGAGAGAGAGAGAGAGAGAGAGAGAGAGAGAGAGAGAGAGAGAGAGAGAGAGAGAGATGAATCAGTATTAAATAAAATGCAGGGGTTGCCTCAAAGTTGTAGCGAACAACAAACGATCTGTGTTTCAGGAACTAATCTGCGTCTTATTTTATTCTCACACTTGTTTCAGTCACTCATTCACGACCCACACACACAGACATACAGATAAAGTTACAAAAAGAAACACACACACACACACTTGAGTTCTGTGGAAGCTCACATTACCGAAACGTTTATTAATGTCAAAATGGAGGTGAAACACGAGGCAGACAAAGATATAACGACTAATGTTTTTTTGTCTGCTATTGAAGAGTACAGATTCTGCCTTCCAGCCTCGAGTAAACACGGTTCAGGTTATACGTCTATATTGCAGGAGAGGCAAGAGTAGTGTATAGAAAGGTGACGTAAGGATGGAAATGCTACACTTAACTCAACTACAGTAGCTTCAGGGATAATAGTTTATATGTGACAGAACAAATTCCGGAAACAAGCGTATCATCAGTGTGTATCCAGATGCTTATAAACGAGAGAGGGAGATTGTGAACACGCCAGCAATAATTCATGTGTGTAGAATAAAAATATGTTCGTTTGTGAATTTAACTCACATATTTTTATGAATCGTTTGTTCCAGCGTTGAACAAAGCGTAAGTCTTGTATTTTCTGCAATAAATACCTGTTTTGAACACATTTTGACGAAGATCGACCGTCTTTCCTCACTTTCCTTTGTTCAACCTTGTCAAAAAATAATGTGACAATACAACATCTTATCTCCACATGGCATTTCTAAGATGAAATTTCATGATCTACTTTTAATATTATCATTTTTTTCTCCGATACTTGCAAGTTCATCACAAACAATCTACAGACTGACCACCACGTTGTGCAAGATATCGATTGGCTTGTGATTCTCTGGCTATCGACAACCCAGCCTTTGACAATAAATTTTGCAGCAGTAGTAGCAGCAACAACATCGTAACCACCACCACCAACACTACCACCGTAACAGCAGCAGCAGCAGCAGCAACATAGGTAATAGTAGTAGTAGTAGTAGTAGTTGTTGTACTTTTTCTTTGTTGTTGCTGCTGCTCTTGTTGCTGTTAGCGTTGTTGTATTCGTTGTTGGTACTGGTGATGTGGTGGTAGCAACAGCCCCAGTAGTGGCGGCAGCAACAGTAAGAGAGAGTGGTGCATCGAGGTATGTAACGAGAGTATAAAGGTTTCGGGAACCACTGCGTGTCCACCCTGCTGTCCACTACACACTACTGCTCCTGGCACAAGCCGACGAATAGTCTCTCTCTCTCTCTCTCTCTCTCTCTCTCTCTCTCTCTCTCTCTCTCTCTCTCTCTCTCTCTCTCTCTCTCTCTCTCTCTCTCTCTCACGCTCTAATGCTTTACTTTATGTAATGTTCTGTGGATATTTCCGTGATGATACTTCGCGTTATGTTATTATCCTCCTTAATCGCCTTAATAAGAAATAAATGGTGCGGCTTGAATGCATATACACCTAGAAAGCCAACTAGTGAGACCTCTTCCAAATCTTGCTGTATTATGTTGAAATGTCTGTATTTGGGTTTGAACAAATATGTGGCTTCCTTCATAATGATTTAATAATAGAAAAAAATAATTATAAAAGGAAAGAACGAAGGAAGGAGAAGAATTAAGATGGAATGATAAAAGGAAGGGAAAAAAGGAAGTATGGTAAAACAAAAATAAATATAAAAGAAAGTAAGTTTGAAAAAGAATAATGATTCTGAACATTTATTGAAAAGAAACATAAAGAAAGCGAATACCTTGGAGCCTGAGAAGTGAAAGGCAAGTATCTGCAGCCTAGCAGGTAGAGATAAAAGAAAACAAAAATACTGTAATACAAGACGCAAATGTAAGAACAAATAAAAGCAAGTACAATTTTGTGACTAAACCTAAAATCAACTACCCAAATAAATAAATAAATAAATAAAGACTGAAGAAAAGAGAAAGAAAGAAAGACAAACTCGCCAGGCAACAAGGAAAGAAATAGTGACGTAAGTAGATATTTTCAAGTACTGCGCCAACAAACACAACACCAAACTCGAGCTTCTCCGTGTGATACACTCGCCTCAAAACACACTCAAGAGCTTTCCACAACACCACATAAGCCCTCCACTAGTCTGGCCAAATACGAGAGGAAAAAAGAAAAAAAGATGCAGTGGCTATGACAAGAAATAATGGAGTTACCTTGGATTAGAAGGAAAAAATTGTCTAGTTCTCTTCCCGTGCTCGTCTATGCTCCTAATGATGAACTGAAACACTTATTTACTCGACAAATACATGCATTCATTCATCTCTTGAGACAACACGCACAGAAAAGAGTGAAACAAATCGCAAACAGACGCACACACACATAAAACCACCCAACGAAAGACAGAAAACAAATATCATAAGTAAAAGAGATAAAATAATATAATAACCCAAGGGTCTCTATCTATACGTACTTGAGGGAAACTTCAAGATCACACGACTACAACTCGGCTGTATTGAAAGACACACTGACGTCTGGCATAGTAAGTGTTTCTCTAGCATAGACACAACATATCTTTCCTTGATAACATCCCATGCAGTCAACCAGCCTCCTTTTATCGCATGTTGTAGTGGGAGCAGTGGTGTCGGCGCGCGTAGTGAGGGAGGAGAAGGAGGAAAGTGTGGTGGCGGGTGTCGTGGTGGCAGCAGCGGTAATGGCGTGCTGTGTGTGTGATCTCGGTCTCCACGGTCTTTGTCCAGCCGTTGTTTGGATGGAGTTGGCTGGGTTGTTTTGACAGTCCTATTGATGTCGTACACGAGTGGGAGGAGGAGGAGGACTATCGGTGGTAAAAAGCTCGAATGGGTAGGAATTTGGAAAGTAGGTCGTGAAATAGCAAACGTTGGATTGGATTTTTCCGCCATCAAATACTCAACAAACTTATGCAGAGTTGGGGCGAGTGTTAATGGAAACAGGGAATTGTTTTTATTTTTTCGGCGTTATACTTTTGATTTGGTGTTTGGCATGTGTGAATTTTACTCCCACACGAGATATTGGAAGCTTAAATTAGTGCTGAGCGGCCCTTCATTGTCTGTGTAAATAGACGTTTGGTTATAGCCACGCGGCACGCACGGAATGGACCAAACGAACCATCAAAAGTTTTGTCGAACGGGAAATGGATTCGATGGATGTTAAAAGCTTGTTAGGAACGTATGAAGGGGAAAGAGCAATCTTGGTAGAATTAAAACGAAACATTGAATAATTCTACTGAGAGAGAGAGAGAGAGAGAGAGAGAGAGAGAGAGAGAGAGAGAGAGAGAGAGAGAGAGAGAGAGAGAGAGAGAGAGAGAGAGAGAGAGAGAGAGAGAGAGAGAGAGAGAGAGAGAGAGAGAGAGAGAGAGAGAGAGAGTTTAATTACGTGTACCAGTGCTTGATGGAAAAAAAAAATTGTTCAGTGTTTCGTCTTTCTTCATACACTTTCCATATATCACGCAGCGTCAGTTTCGGATATTCATATTTTATTGCTCAGAAACACATAAAAGTAAATGCGTTAATGCATTCCGTTCCACACATCCGACATAGCTGCACATTTTGTAAAACACACACACACACACACGTTATACTTGTTCCGTAGTAAATTGACGAGATATAATTTTGGCTTTACAACTGGCCAATAAAACTCCGTTAATAGTTCTTCCAGTCGTAAACAACAGTTGTAAAAATATGTACGTACGTAAACTGAAACACACACACACACACACACACACACACACACACACACACACACACACACACGGACGGAAGCGCAGTTTGTCCAAATAAATGTGCTCTGTGTAATACTAGTTAAAGCGATCGAGCTGCTGCTGCTGCTGCTACGGTCAACCTTTAAACTATGGTTGATGGCCCAGTGAATGGCGTCATTGGGAGGCACCAGAATGTTCATTCACTCTCTCAGGACCTGGCCAAGAGTGCTACTCCCACACACCAGGAGCGGGAAAGTAGCAGTAAAGACGAGATTGATGTAACATTACCAGCCTTACAACGCTCTCTATAACAGTCATGTAGTTGACAATATCGATGGTGATGATAAAGAAACAATGCTCTGAGTGCATCCACATCAGTCAAGTTTGGTAATGAAGATAATGACGATGGTGCCTAAGATGATTGGATAGGTGGTAGTTTAAGGTAGTGTATTGCCTTGTTTGGACCGTCGAGGGAGAGCATTCATGTGATGTGTTGCGTTAACGCTGCTATGATGCCTGTTATAATAATTTACGGAGGTGTGCTGGGCAGGAAGCAGGCATTATTACAGCGTGAGTCACTTAGAGAATCATTTAAAACTAATATAAGGAGGTTTGTCAGGAAGTGTTTGGTAATTATCAACACTAACCCTTGCGAGTGCTTAGCCTTATGGGACTTGTAAAGTGTTTGGTGATGATACACTCGTGGACTGGTGTTGAATAGCTTGTCTCAGTCACCTTCGCTCCCTTGCTGGACACCACTCACTCCCTGACCTCAGATAGATAGATAAATAGATCGATAGATAGGTAGTGATGCAGTACGATATGTTGGGTAAAACCTTCACTACTGGAGTATCACTTTTGGTTGCTGCAAACACTTGACTATTGGGATCATACAACGCGAAGTGATTTCCTTTATAATCAAAGAAGAAAAACGAAGGACAAGCTTTCTTTGTTGTTGCTGGAAAAGGTCAGTACTTTTTTAATGGAAAATTAGTCTTATGGTGAGAGTTTTAACTCTCTCTCTCTCTCTCTCTCTCTCTCTCTCTCTCTCTCTCTCTCTCTCTCTCTCTCTCTCTCTCTCTCTCTCTCTCTCTCTCTCTCTCTTTTTAACAATTGTTCAGCGACAAATAATCAGTGCAATGAGTTCCAACATGAAACAGAGGAGGATAAATTCAATACTTTTTACTGTCAGAGAGATGACAAAGTGTATTTGTTGTAATATAATAGAAAATAACTTGCATGATCCTTTAGCCAAGAAATCACTGTACGGGAGGAGAAAGATTGAGGAAAGGAGGAAAGGGGAGGGATAGGGAGGGAAGAATAGGATGAGGAGAAAGTTGGCGGGTGCGAGAGGAAATCAATTCTGCGTAAGAATGTGAACGTTTATCTCTGCGTTGCATAGTCGTTAAGCGCCGGTTTTTGTGAACGTTACACCTGGTGCTCTTGTCTCTACCGTGAGAGAGAGAGAGAGAGAGAGAGAGAGAGAGAGAGAGAGAGAGAGAGAGAGAGAGAGAGAGAGAGAGAGAGAGAGAGTGTTTCATGTTTGTTTCTCATCCCAATCTTTTTTCTGTTTGCTGAACATTTTCTGCCTGACAAACGATAATAATTTACGAGGATCAATTTGCGTTTTACCGCCACTGAGCTTGATTTAACCTGCTAGATAGAGAGATCATTGAGTAACAGCAAATATATGATAATGTGAGATGACAGTCATTGCTCTGCATTTTTTATTACATTAACAATACAGAAAGAGAGAGAGAGAGAGAGAGAGAGAGAGAGAGAGAGAGAGAGAGAGAGAGAGAGAGAGAGAGAGAGAGAGAGAGAGAGAGAGAGAGAGAGAGAGAGAGAGAGTTAGTGTGTAATAGGCTGAAATAATGAATAGAACGGCGGCTGGCTGGCTAGCTGGCTGGC
>JAPQNM010000040.1:8700726-8708226 GCA_029783475.1 Metacarcinus magister
GATTAATGAAATGTAAACAAACAATATAATAATGGCTTGTGAACGCGTTACCTGTTGAAACATACACCAGCAGGCACTTGTAATTCATGTTGTCGCTGATGACAATACTCCAAACAGACAAACAGACAGACAAGGCTAAACTCTCGCACTGTTTTATGTTGTTGACGTTAGTGAAGAAGAGGAAGAAAATGTTGGAATGCATACCAATGTTTCTATTTCCTGTTCAAAGTAATCATGCTAAACAAATTGAAGTCATATCATAACCTTGTAGTCTGTCCTGGGGCATTATATAATGTTTCATAATACATTACACACTCATGATAATTTAATTAAATTAATATGAGGATAGATGTGAGGCCTACACTCAACCACTCCTATCCGTTCCACAGCAGGCGGTGAGCAGGTCGGACACAAGGGCGTGGCCACCAGGATTCACGCGTCTACCTACCTCAACTACACCAAACATTTCTGTACATTATCAAGGTAAGTAATGTAGTTTTTTTTCCCATTTGTATTCTATGTTACTCGTTTCAGACTGACTTAACTAAGACTCTAATGTAATTCCATGTGTATTTTAGTGTCTTGCTTAACTATGTATGTATAGGTGATGCCGGGCTATCAGTGCCAACCCATGAGTGTGTGTATTCTGTCACGGGTCACCCCACCAAGTCTTGACGAAATGCAACACTGGCAAATGGTGATAAAATGTATCACAAATGTTATCAGCACGACGAAAACATATACTTTAAGATAGAGATACATAATAGAAGTAAACACACACACACACACACACACACACACACACACACACACACACACACACACACACACACACACACACACACACACATACACACACACACACACACACACACACACACACACACACACACACACACACACACACACACACACACACACACACACACACACACACACACCCCTTACCTGCACTTGGTCTGTGGGATCGGCGACAGGCAGCACTGACATGTTGAAGGTGTGTGTTGGGGGCGGACACCCCACCCCCTCACCCTCCCCGCGACACCCTGCAACACAGAGACACACACAGGTTACGCAGGACAAAGTGGAGAGAACACAAGTCAGATTAGTAGTAAAGAAAAAAGAGACGAGTATGCAGCTTAGTAATCCGCTTCTGCTTGTTCAGTTGGTCCAGCAGTACTCTCTTTTATTCTTTGCCACGTTAATCTATTTTTTCCATTGTTTCCCTCTCTTCCAAATCCTCATAGTACTCTTTCTCCTCTCGCCCCCTTTCCTCTTCCTCACCACACATTCCCATCGTCTCCTTTTTACGCATCTTTCGCCCTTACTCTCCCACCAGAAGCGATGTGAATTATTTTAGAACTCAGTGACAACTTTCTCTCTTCAAAATTCCTCCCCGGGTTGTGAGCAGTTCTCAGGATTCATGAGCAAACTTTAGTTACTTTTACTAACTTTGACGGGCGTCTCTCATTCTCTCTCTCTCTCTCTCTCTCTCTCTCTCTCTCTCTCTCTCTCTCTCTCTCTCTCTCTCTCTCTCTCTCTCTCTCTCTCTCTCTCTCTCTCTCTCTCTCTGTGTCACTCTTCCTTTGTCTGTCAGTGAGTGAGTCAGGCTGCGTCATTATGCTTGGTGTCACAAACTACTCCTCCAGCAACCCATGTGTGCACAAAGTGACCTTCTCTTCAGATCCTTGATAGAGGTTCATGAGAAGGCAGCAAACCTCGCCTCTTCCTCCTTTCCTCTTTGCTCTCGAGGTAATTCTTCCGTGGAGTTTGTTGGAAATTTTATTACACATTAGTGGCATGACATTGCACCTCTTTCTGCTGCTCTTACTATCATGGTTACTGCTGCTGTTGCTGCTGCTGTTGGTGCTAAGGTTATGCCTGCTGCTACTAATTCTGCCTCTGACATGGGGCTTCGGTAAAACACGTCTCTGTATTAGTGAATATTTCAAGACGACGAATGAAAGGAGGGAGTGTGAAGGACTGGGTTCGCCTTCCCTTCACAACTTTCATATTGCCACAAAGTAAGAAATAAGCAGAAGCTGCCTCTTTGTTCTTGTAGTTTGTAATTCTCTTTTATTCAGCTTATTTATTTAATGCCACTTCGCACTTTCAGGAAAAGGCAAAGTATTTGAAAACTACTAATGCTGCTACTGTTAGTGTTGTTCCTGTTAATGTTCCTCATCCTTCTACTTCTCTTCTTCTCTTCCTCCTCCTTCTACTTCTCTTCTTCTCTTCCTCCTCCAAAAATAGGAAGAACTCAATGAAAATACTTATACAGAATAGTGAGAGTGACTAGAGGAAGAATGTCTGTGGCTTACTTGCTCCAACTGATGATGAAGAGAGAGGTTAAGTCAGTCTTTCTCTCTCTCTCTCTCTCTCTCTCTCTCTCTCTCTCTCTCTCTCTCTCCTCTCTCTCTCTCTCTCTCTCTCTCTCTCTCTCTCTCTTTATCTCTTTCTGCAGCTGGTTGAATAAAGGTAATATGATGCTGGGACTTATTAGTAAATCTTTTCCCTCAAGAATAAATACGGATATTACTTATTTTTTCATAACAGAAGGGACGGCTCTCATTTGGAATACTGTGCACAGTTTGGGTTTCCTCGCCTCACAAAACATGCTGTGAAGTTTGGGAAGCTGTTCAAGGTATAACAACGAAGCTGATCCCTTCGTGCCCAACAAATCTTATCAGGGAAGTGAAGAAAGTTTTGGCGTAGTTAAGAGATGTTTCCCCTTTGAAAAGAAAACGCGCCACCTCCGTGGAGAGCAAATAGAATGTTTTCAAACGCCCATTTACGAACACTGAAAACAACAAAGTTACTATTTATTTCACTGGACAGAGAATACGTAAGTAGGGAGATGTATTTCAGCTGCAGGCAGAATATAGTTATAGTGTAGAAAACAGCCAAGTATTTCTACAAGTATTTCTACACCAGTCACGTCGTTACTGAGTTTGATAGATGTCCAACAACAACTGCAGAACACAAACAATATATAGACTCGTTGAAAAACACACTTGAACGTCACCTCTTTGATATCAGCTCTCGGCAAGGCAAGGCAAGGCAAGGCAAGGCAAGGCAAGGCAAGGCAAGGCATTGATACAGCTTCGTGACTGTATTCTGTTTTCACATCGTTTTGCCTCTCGTCTGCCTCTCTGTTTTTCGGTTTGTTTTTTGTTGATTCTTACTGCATAATATATCTGTATGTATATCTAGAGCGAACAAACACACACACACACACACACACACACACACACACACACACACACACACACACACACACACACACACACACGCGCGCGCGCGCGCTCAGGCTCATTTTGCCGAGAAACATTTGCCGTATAAGAAGGAGTTGGGAGAGGGAGGTGAAGGGGAAGGGGTGAGGCAGGATCCGAATAGGGAGTGGGTGTGGGAGCTTAGCATCCGATTCTTCACGTGCAATAAACGTCGTGATCCTTTTTCGGGGCGGAAAGAGAATTGGATCCGATCTTGACTTACGTGCCTTCCTTCCTTTGCGAGTCTTCCCTTACCTCCTTCCAGTCTTCCGTGAATAATTGGGGACGTGTCTGTGTGTGTGTGTGTGTGTGTGTGTGTGTGTGTGTGTGTGTGTGTGTGTGTGTGTGTGTGTGTGTGTGTGTGTGTGTGTGTAATGTGGGTTAGTGATGGACACCAAATTGACGTTAAATTGAGGGATGATTGAATGTTTTTGAATTTTTACAAGTGTATATGTGTGTGTGTGTGTGTGTGTGTGTGTGTGTGTGTGTGTGTGTGTGTGTGTGTGTGTGTGTGTGTGTGTGTGTGTGTGTGTGTGTGTGTGTGTATGTGTGTGTGTGTGTGTGTTTAGAGATACGTGTCTGTCTGTATTACTCTTTCCTTTTCCTCTCCCAGGCCTTCCAGCAGCCGTTGAACTACCGGATTCTCTTGTATGTTTCCTTTTATTCCACATATACATTTAATTTTTTTTCGGTCTGACTATCTCTTGTGTGTGTTTTACGCCTGACGCTCAGATCCAATAAGTAAGAGTCTTCCCAAGCAAAGAGGCAGCTGTTCCACCAATAGGATTTCAGTTCCTCTTGTTTTATAGACAGAATCGGATCCCTCTTCTTTTTTTTTCGTGGTCATTCTCTCTCTCTCTCTCTCTCTCTCTCTCTCTCTCTCTCTCTCTCTCTCTCTCTCTCTCTCTCTCTCTCTCTCTCTCTCTCTCTCTCTCTCTCTCTCTCTCTCTCTCTCTCTCTCTCTCCTTCACCATCATATTCTTCTTCTTCATCTTCTTTATTGTTACAAAAATGATGTATAACGCTCTTTTGTATTTGTTGTATTTAATTGATTTGATTTGTTATTACATATAACCTCTCTAGTTATTTTAATTGACTGTTTGTTATTATTATTGTTGTTGTTGTTGTTGTTGTTGTAGCAAGTGGTGTAACACATGTTAATGCTGTAGTTATTATTGCTCTAACGTTAAAATAAATAAAAAAAAAGTATAATAAACAAATAGTTAATGAAGCTGTCAGATCACCTAACAACTTGTTCCCTGCCAGCGAGTCTGCAGTGGATTTGGTTTTGGAGGAAAACAAACAAGAAAGTTAATACGCACATATTAATATTTTTTTGTGGTATGTTGGAGGGCAACCGATTTAGTTTGACGAAAGGTCTCTGATGTACCGCTGCGTGGGACGGGACAGCGTACGTTATTTTCAAAGCAGGACGGAGGGTAGAGAGGGGAGGGGAGGAGGGAAGGAGAGGAGAAAAGGGAAAGAGGAAGGATGGAGGGCCTGGGAGGGGAGGCATCAAACAGCTATTGCTTCCCTTACTTACTTTCATGCCATGGTGCAGCTCGGCGAACACACACACACACACACACACACACACACAAACACACACACACACACGCACACGCACACAGACACACAGATAGAGAAAACAGGTCTTGTTATTAATATGATAGTTTCAGATAATAAGAATAAAGAAAACTTCATTTCCAAACTCCAACACCATTCATACCATTTACTGTCAACCCACTTCACTTTTTTTTTTTTTCCCCCTTCCTTAATTTTCTTTCTCCCTTACTTTGCTCCTCGTCTTCCTATTTTTCTCCTCCACTCCTATTCTTCCTTTCATCCTTTTATACCTGTTCCTTCACTTGCAGTCTTCCCATTCATTCTCTCTCTCTCTCTCTCTCTCTCTCTCTCTCTCTCTCTCTCTCTCTCTCTCTCTCTCTCTCTCTCTCTCTCTCTCTCTCTCTCTCTCTCTCTCTCTCTCTCTCTCTCTCTCTCTCTCTCTCTCTCTCCGCTCCCTCAAAAGACACTTGCTCATTAAAACATCATTAATAATTTCGTTAGCTCTCAGCCAAGCGTCGAGAAAGGCTTTTGTGGAGGAAGTAAATTAGGGTGATCATTTTGCCTCCATTCAAAGAGAGAGAGAGAGAGAGAGAGAGAGAGAGAGAGAGAGAGAGAGAGAGAGAGAGAGAGAGAGAGAGAGAGAGAGAGAGAGAGAGAGAGAGAGAGAGAGAGAGAGAGAGAGAGAGAGAGAGAGAGAGAGCCTACCTTGCTTTAAAAGGGTGGCCAGGAAGCAGGTGAGGACGAGGGTTGGCACTAGCTGGGTCATCTCTACGGCGGGATCACTTCAGGGTCACTTCAGAGGTCACTTCAGAGGTCACTTCAGAGGTCACTTCAAAAGGGCACTTCAAAAGGTTACTTCAATGCCAGTTCAAACACACTGAGGGTCACCAAGCGTCACTCCCGGGTCATGAAGGTAGAAGGTCACTTACGGGTCATACTTAAGGTCACCGAGATCACTTGAAGGGTCAGTTACAGGTCATTTCCAACTATTTTTTATATGATGTTAAAGTATTATTTTCTTTATTTTTAATGTGTTGTTATATTAGTGTTCACTTTTGTGTATTTTTTTTTCTCACTATGTAGTACTTTTTTTTCGTGTGATAAATCTTTTTTTTTCTTCGTTTTTAATTCAAAGTAGCTGTGTATTATATATTGATGTATTTTTGTTTATTTATTTGTTTATTTATTAGTTTATTTATTTGTTTATTTATTGATCTATTTCATTCGTTTATTTCTTTGTTGTCTTTTGTTTGTTTATTTGTTTCTTTAATTGGCATGTTTTCACACTTTGTTCATTGTTCTTCACGTCGTTATATCCTTTGTACAGTCCTTACACAGTGTTTCATTCCAAGGTAAACTTTGTATATTACCTTGATACTTTTATGTTCACAATTTCTAAAAATCAAATATACGACACTTTATTCATCGTTGGTGCATTATTTTTTTTTTTTACCATTCATAACTTATTTTTTCCTGGTTTATTTTTCATTTCCCTTTTTTTTTCCCTTTTACGTGACGTTCATTTGTTTATGTCCGTTTTCCATTGTGTTGTTTTTCTCTTCTTTCACTCGCAGCAGCTGAAGAGAACTCAACAATTTCCCTTTAAAATTGTATTGTCGTTCGCAGCAGATTGTTTTCCTGGAAGAAGAAGAAGAAGAATGAAGATAAAGTATTTCGTTAGTTGTGTAAAAAGAAATTGTTTTTTCTTTCTTGATATTTTTTTTTTTTTGTAAGCTGAAATTAATGTGCAGACTTTTCATGTACAATTATTTTAAAGCCTCAGAGAAGTTGCGTTAATTTTATTTACACACACACACACACACACACACACACACACACACACACACACACACACACACACACACACACACACACACACACACACACACACACACACACACACACACACACACACCACACACACACACCCACACACATACACACACACACCACACACACACACACACACACACCCACACACACACACACACACCACACACACACACACACACACACACACACACACACACACACACACACACACACACACACACACACACACACACACACACACTAGTCAATTCATCATGCTTTTTGTGTTTCCCATGTTTTTCCAGCTAATCCTCCTCCTCCTCTCCCTTCCATGTTATCTCTATTCATCCCTCTAGAAGCAAATCCCAACATCTAATACAAATCCTGTGTGTATAGAAAATAGCCAACACTTTAATAACGAAAACGAAATAGCTAACATCCTTAATATATGCTCGTACTTTGCTTTATTATTTACTAAAAAAAAATAATTCCGTACAACTCTCGACAATCTCATCTTAAAACGAAGCAAACTTCATAGATACTTTCGGTGTTCATAAAACTTTAATCCTGTACACGACAAACTTAATGTAAATAAAAGGTTACCAGTCTTTAAGAATATCATTACAACTGGGAGCATATTGATTACGACACCTTTACTTGAAGGACATATACTTGAAGGCAAATCGTAGCCGTAGCTGAAGAAATAATAACAGTCATGGCGCCTCACTGCCTGGCCTAATGCACCAATGAGACAGCTTCGTGCTATTGTTGTTATTATTATTATTATTATTATTATTATTATTAATATTATTATTTTTATTATTATTATTATTTTCATGAATGTGTGATT
>JAPQNM010000040.1:8720726-8723226 GCA_029783475.1 Metacarcinus magister
GCAGAGCAGTAGATGTCATATATCTGGATTTTCAAAAGGCCTTTGATAAAGTACCTCATCAATGATTGCTTAATAAACTAATGACTCACGGTATCTCTGGTAGCATTTACAATTGGCTTCTGGACTGGCTCTCTGAACGTAAGCAGAGAGTAGTCTTAAACGGTGTCTCCTCTCAATGGTTAAACGTAAAAAGTGGCGTACCACAAGGTTCAGTGCTTGGTCCTGTCTTATTCATGATATATGTTAATGACATAGATGATGGGATCACTTGCAAAATATCGAAATTCGCTGACGATACGAAAATTCTCAGCAAAGTAACTACGACAATTGACAGAGAAGTCTTACAATCAGACCTAGATCGACTAACATCTTGGGCCAATAAATGGCAAATGAAATTTAACGTTAAAAATGCAAGGTACTACACATCGGAAGAAATAATGATCACGTTCAGTACTCAATGAATGGTAAACCATTTTCTACAGTAAACAAGGAAAAAGATCTGGGAATCACAATATCAAACGATTTAAAACCCAGTCAACATTGCTCAGAGGTAGTTAAAACTGCTAACAGATTGGTAGGCTTTATTGGGCGTACTTTCGAAAATAAATCAGACAAAGTCATATTAAAACTGCATAATTCACTAGTACGACCCCATCTTGAGTATTGCGTACTGTTTTGGTCCCCATATTACAGAAAGGACATTGACAAACTGGAAAGAGTCCAGCGAAGAATAATAAAAATGATTCCAAGGCTGAAAAATAAACCTTATGAAGAAAGACTTAAAGAACTAAACTTATTCAGCCTAGAAAAACGAAGGATGCGAGGGGATTTAATTGAAATGTTCAAGATAATCAAAGGATTCGATAATATCAATGCAGAAGATTACATTACTTTTGATCGATCAAATATAACAAGAAGACGTCATTCTTTTAAGATTACTGGTAAAAGATTCACATCAAACGAAGCCAAGCACTTCTTTTTCAATCGGATCGTTAACGTTTGGAACTCCCTGCCCGCCAATGTCGTCGACAGTAAAACAATTACTACGTTCAAAAATAGACTTGACAAATACTTTAGAAGCCAATCCACAACTAAAATACTATCCGTTAACGTAGCAAACTTTGAGTATGTTCATCCTGATGTACCTAACTTACGAAATGTCGATTCAAAAGACGTCGCTAGTGGTCTGACATCGCTTGCCAGGAAGTAGTGGTAGCAGTAGTGGTAGTGACAATAGTGATAGTCTGGTCTTGGTTAGCCTTCCTTTCCCTGCCAGCCATGGCTGGGGAGAGAAGCCTTCACCCTTACTATCCTGTATCCTTCACTCTAGATTAGATAGTGTACTCACAAACAGCCTCGTAAGGGCCAGCAGGCCTGTTGCTGTTTGTTCTTCCTATGTGTTCCTATGTGTTCCTCCTCCTCCTCCTCCTCCTAACCACTTTCTCTCCTCGCAGATCTGCTTCTCAATCTCCCCTTCTTCTCTCCCTCCTCTCCTCTCCTTCCAGTTAATCCCTTTCCCCTTCCTTATTCCCTTCTGCTCCTCCTCCTCCACCACACATAAGACATCCACGGTCCTTTCCTAAGGCTATAAGGACGAGAAACTATTGACTGAGGAAGGAGGAGGAGCAGGAGGAGGAAGAGGGAGAGCAAGGGGAGGAGGGGAAGGAGGAGGAAGACGAAGAGAAGAGGAAGAAGAGTATCATTGTTCCCAGTTGTTAGTGAAATGGGAACTTTTGAACAATATACTAAAGTTAACATAACGTTTTGGCAACACGTATTTTTTTTTAAGGAACTTGCTAATTGGATGAGTTTGCTATGGTGTCGGAACCGCCTTGCCTTGTGACATCTTGGAGTGAGACACTTTTCAATTTAAACCACAGTGTTTCAGTGTGGTCCGGGGCGGAGATGGGGAGGGGCGGGGTGTGGAGGGGGGGGAGGTATAGTGTTACGCAAGGTTACATTCATGATTCAAGTAATGATGCAGTATGTTTAAGATGGAGTCTGTAAAGATATATTGCTGCAGTGTAGAGTGTGAAGAGACAAGATGACACAAGACTGTAGTGGTGAAGTGAACACAAGGAGAAGGTGCATGTGTGAAGGGAATGTTGGAGGAGGAGGAGGAGGAGGAGGAGGAGGAGGAGGAGGAGGAGGAGGAGGAGGAGGAGGAGGAGGAGAGGAAGAAGAAGAAGAGGAGGAGGAGGAGGAGGAATAACATGAATAACACTGCGAATCCCATTATATATCACTGATAAAGGCACAAGGCTCGGACTCTAAGCTTTGTGCGCATTATAAAGTATATACTTTTTTTTAAGTATGTAATAGGATTCACGACATTCTGAGGCCAATGGTAGTGAGTGTACTATGAATTTCCCTAAACGTTTTCAGTGTGAAGAGAATTTACCCAGAAAAAGATCTAAATTTTTTAACGAGTTTCTGCTTCCGCGCTGGCGTTTCTGCACTTTATTGAGTGTTTTGGCAGCGCGCTGAAAGTTTTGGAAGC
>JAPQNM010000040.1:8738226-8743226 GCA_029783475.1 Metacarcinus magister
TCATTTCTAATCAAATCTTATCTAATTTATCTTATTTCCATTAAAATAATTGTTATTTAGTATAGGTTATGCTTTACAAGAAGAGGAGGAGGAGGAGAAGAAAGAAAGAGTAAGAGTGAAGTTTATAACAAATTGAGTGTGAGAGAGAGAGAGAGAGAGAGAGAGAGAGAGAGAGAGAGAGAGAGAGAGAGAGAGAGAGAGAGAGAGAGAGAGAGAGAGAGAGAGAGAGAGAGGAAGAAAAAAAATTGTACTCCCCAGTTGTCTCTCACTCTTCCCTTCCTGGTGACATCTGTCTGTCTGTTTCTACTCTTATTGACGGCAATACTCTCTCTCTCTCTCTCTCTCTCTCTCTCTCTCTCTCTCTCTCTCTCTCTCTCTCTCTCTCTCTCTCTCTCCTTCTCTTTCTGTAAACAACGCATTATAGGTTAATATACGGTACACAACACACATTCCCCATCCCTCCATCCCTTCTTTTGAATCCTATTGTTCTTTGTTTTCCCTCCCCCTCTCCGTCTTCCTCCGCCTTCACCTTGCCTCCAGGAAATAAGTACTGAATGATGTATTAGAATCGGATCCTGTTTTCTTGCTGAAGGGGAAACACAAGCAACATGCAAGGATTGAAGGAAAAAAGGAAAGCTGGCAAAAAAAGAGTAAGTAAGTAAGGAAGGAAACAGGAAAAAAAATCATGAATAAAAGAAAGGAAGGGAAGGAAGTAGAAAGGTTAATAAAGAGGAAGAGATGGAGTGTTTAGAGGAGGAAGAGGAACAAAGCCTTGACTGTATGTAGAAAAATACCTTGTTTAGCCTGTACAAACACATTGCATAATACACTAAATCATAGAGGCAGGGGCTTGGAGGGGGTAGCTTTGTACACACACACACACACACACACACACACACACACACACACACACACACACACACACACACACACACACACACAGTCTCTCTCTCTCTCTCTCTCTCTCTCTCTCTCTCTCTCTCTCTCTCTCTCTCTCTCTCTCTCTCTCTCTCTCTCTCTCTCTCTCTCTCTCTCTCTCTCTCTCTCACACACACGTACGTTTTATACTTAGTGTTTTGTTGCTGCTCAATTGAATCATATCAAAAGCCTAAATGTCGTACCAGCAGCAAACATTACCGAGCTACCAGACGTAAGGTTATAAGGAGGTGGGAGAGGACGTGGCGAACAGCCGGGGAAAGGAGTTATGAAAAGGAATGACAAGGGAGGAAGATAAAGAAAGGTGGAATAAGGATTGGGGAGGTGATAAATAACAATGATGGAGGTTTTACGAAGGAGAGGATAAAAACAATGAATAATGGCGGAATTGAGGGGGAGAAGGAGGAGGTGGAGGAGGAGGAGGAGGAGGAGGAGGAGGAGGAGGAGGAGGAGGAGGAGGAAATCAGTAATAGGTAAGAAAAATATATATACTTGGAAGCTAATACAAGATCGAAAGATAATCAGAGTTGTGATTATATATATTCTTGTTTTTACATTTTCACACACAAACTTTTTTTTTTCTCTCACTCTCAAAAGAAGTAAAGAAAAAAAATCTTCCTCCACCATTTCCGCCATCCTTCTTCCTTTACCTTCCTTCTTCTCCTCCTCCTCCTCCTCCTCTTCCTCCCTTAGCTGCTCTGCCTTTGATCTGTTCGTCTCCTTCCTCAAACCTATCCACGCACAGCTTCTTAAAACAGCCGTGTGGTGGTGGTGGTGGTGGTGGTGGTGGTATGTGTGTGTGTGTGTGTGTGTGTGTGTGTGTGTGTGTGTGTGTGTGTGTGCGTGTGCGTGTGTGTGTGGCGTCTGTCGGCTAAGAATTCTGGCTCCTGTTCATATCAATGCCCTGGTATGCTCTCTCTTGGTATGTGTGTGTGTGTGTGTGTGTGTGTGTGTGTGTGTGTGTGTGTGTGTGTGTGTGTGTGTGTGTGTGTGTGTGTGTGTGCTCAGAGAGTCTTCTTTTGTAGCACTTTTTCCTTTTCTTTTTTCTTTTTTTCTTTCCTTCTCCATTTCTGGTTTTTGCTGTTCATGTGTTTCCTTTTTTTTTTTTTCCTACTATTGATTTTTGTCTTTTCTTATTTCTGTTCTACCTCCGTATTTTTGTTCTGTTTTTTCTTGCTTTTTTCTTCTTCTTTCTACCGCTTGCAAACTCAAAGGTGAGAGGAAAAAAGAATCTATTTGTCTGTCTATCTGTGTGTCTGTCTGTATCTCTCTCTCTCTCTCTCTCTCTCTCTCTCTCTCTCTCTCTCTCTCTCTCTCTCTCTCTCTCTCTCTCTCTCTCTCTCTCTCTCTCTCTCTCTCTCTCTCTCTCTCTCTCTCTCTCTCTCTCTCTCTCTCTCTCTCTCTCCATACCCATACAACACACCATTCTGCCAGTGAGAAAAATAAAATAATAAAAAAAACACATGTACCTAACAAACAGATTTCATAGAGAGAAAATAAAGAGACAGGGATGAAAAAAAAAATTGACTCTCGGCTCCCCTCAAATTTTACCCCTTCCTTCCCTCCCGTCCACGCCCTCTCAAACCCTAATTGACTCCAAACTTAGTACTTAGGGCTGGGTTTGCTGCTTGCTACTGCTGCTTCCACAACCCAAAGCTTGATTCTGTATTACTGTGTGTTTGAGAGAGAGAGAGAGAGAGAGAGAGAGAGAGAGAGAGAGAGAGAGAGAGAGAGAGAGAGAGAGAGAGAGAGAGAGAGAGAGAGAGAGAGAGATAAAGCAGTTTAATGAAGCTATTTAGTGAAGAATCCTGGATAAGAAAGACGAAGTGGAGAAGAGGAAAGATAAACAAGGACAATATATATAAGGAGATTAGAACCGGTTGGGTCAATGCACCAAGGGCGTGGCCTGCCTGGAGGAGGAGGAGGAGGAGGAGGAGGTGGTTGAGGAGAAGGAGGAGGAGGAGGAGGAAGAGGAGGAGGAGGAGGAGGAGGAGGGTCGTGTTTTCCTGAAGTAAACTCTTATACCACCTGCTTCTTCTCCTTTTCCTCCTCAGACTTCAATGATCATCTGAATGTCTCTCTCTCTCTCTCTCTCTCTCTCTCTATGTCTCTCTCTCTCTCTCTCTCTCTCTCTCTCTCTCTCTCCTGGCTTTACAATTCTCTTTTCCCTTTATTGGCAATGTGTCGTGTATTTCATTTTTTTTATTTCTCACTTTACTTGGCTTTTCTCTCTCTCTCTCTCTCTCTCTCTCTCTCTCTCTCTCTCTCTCTCTCTCTCTCTCTCTCTCTCTCTCTCTCTCTCTCTCTCTCTCTCTCTCTCTCTCTCTCACACTTTCCTTTCATCCTTTCATCCTTTTCATCTTGCTTTTCTCGATCTTCTACCTATTTCTCACTTATTTCATTTTCCTCCTTCTTTAATATTTACTCCTTCTTTTCTTCCTTCCTTTCTCTTTACAGACATACTATAAAGTTTAGAGCACACACATATATATACATATTCTCTCTCTCTCTCTCTCTCTCTCTCTCTCTCTCTCTCTCTCTCTCTCTCTCTCTCTCTCTCTCTCTCTCTCTCTCTCTCTCTGTCTCTAATTACCATTATATCTTACTTGGCGCGTCTCACCTGCACATACATCGCTAATGAGACACTTATAGCGAATGAAGAGGATTAGGCGTGATGATTGGCTATTCTCTGTGTCCTGTCTTGTGATTGGTGGGTCTTCCGAGGTCCTCTCCCGTGTGTTGTGATTGGGTGGAGTTGGATGCGGTGGTGGTCTCTGATTGGGTGGGGATTTGAGGAAGTTTGCTGTGTGATTGGGTGGTTGTGCGGTGTTTCCTCCTCTGATTGGGTGTTGATGCTGGTGATAACTCTTCTGCTATTGGTCGGCTGATGGTGGCAAGCAGGGGTGGGTTTAGGTATGTTGTTGTTGTTGTTGTTGTTGTTGTTGTTGTTGTTGTTGTTGTTGTTATTGATGTTATTGTTGTTGTCGTAACTTTTTTCCTATCTATCTATGTATCTATATTTTTCGACGCCTCGTTCCCTCCAGTTCGGGTTTGCCACAACAGAAGAGCCTCCACCTCTCCCTTTCTAAACACTCTTTCCTTGCTAGTTCGATCCCTCTCCCTCTATCAGCAACTCTTTCATGCATGTACTCCTTCACCCTATTCTATTATCTTACAACTGGCCTTCATCTCCTAGGACCCTTAATTTCACTCACATACTTTTTTTTTCACAAACTCCTCACCCTTTTTTTCTTTTAACATATGATTACACTGATTTATGGATACTAACTGTCACGGCATTTATCAGGTGAATGAATCGATAATGACAATGGAAATGATTATCCTCTGATACCTGCGAGGCTGAGATGCCATTAATGTTATTGCGTGTCGCTGCGTCTTGTCGATCTTACGTATCATGCATGTAGGTGTTATTACTTGCAGGATAATACCTTCTAATTCCCTTCATAGTGTGCTCAGGTACATGGAGGCAGCGCTTGTTTCCAGTAATGGTTAGTATGGTAATGGTTGGTGATACGTGTTATTGCAGTTTGATTATGTATTACAAGCCAACTGTTTCCTGCTCGTCCCGGCCCGGCATGAAGGTTTGATTGGTATCGAGGAGAGGCTTCCTGCTTGAGGTCGTGACCTTGGCGTCTCGTAATGAGCGTTGTTGGAGGAGTTGGTTTATGGTTAATCTGCGGTATAATTAATTTGATCAAGTCAGGGAAACTTGTATTGGATGGGTGTCTTGTTATTTTTAGTTTTATTCTTGTTCTTTTTTATTTATTTCTTGTTTGATTTTTATTCTAATAAATGTGTTATTTTGTGTGTAAATCGTTTACAGGCGATAGTTGTTTGACATTAAAATACATTGTATTGTAACTCATAAGAAAGGAAATTTTATGCTCTATCTTTTATATTTTACACATTATTTACGTAAACCTCATAGTTTTTGAGCAATTTAAATAAACAATATTTGTTAGCAAAATCCTAAGGGCAATTTCATTTCGGTTTAAAATGTTACTATTTTTTAATGTGATTAAAATTGTTATTAAAAGGTTCGT
>JAPQNM010000040.1:8758226-8775726 GCA_029783475.1 Metacarcinus magister
TGGAGGCTTACTAGAAGTCCTCGTTTAGGCTGGTTTACCTTAAATAATACCTCCTTAGGCACTTTCATGTCATATGCCCCTCCTAAAAAAAAGAAAAGGAACAAACATATTCCCTCAGATTGATTTATTGTATGTTGGCTTGAGTCGAGGATGACGTATCGGTACATTTCCTGTTGATACTGGCAGGTACATGATAATCTAACTTTGCCGCTACGAGTTGCTTAGTATTGGCCACGTAATCCCTAACACATCTGAGAAAGAGGCAAACTGGCACTGAAACTTTGACAGACATTCAATATTAACTTTATTTTCTTACGCCTCTATGTCACGCTGAGGAAGTACTGCAGGACAACCTGACACTTTTTTGCCCACCCGTGAGAGGCATGCGGTGGGCAGTCAGTGGCGTGGGAGAGGTGTTTGTGGCGCTAGTAATACGGCAGATGGCGATACTTGGCATTTGTAGACCCGCGTGTCTGGCCCGAGCTCCTGTGTGTGAGTGTGTGTGTGTGTCTGTCTGTAAGTTGGCGTCTGCGCTAGAAGGCGAAGGCTGTCTCTGGCAGTGTTGTGCTCGCGTGTGTGACTTCACTCTCCTGCCACCACTTCTTAACAACTCACCAACTCACTTATTACGTGCCTGTCCTTCTTGCCGTAGCCATGGACCCAGCCTACGAGGGAGCCGGCTCAGAGGAAGGCCTACAGATCTGGAGAATCGAGGTAATGTGTTGAGTGAATCACGCAGCGGCTCCCCCAACCACGCCCACTTGTCCCCCTCACTTTGGGCGGCGTGGTGGGCGACTGGTTGGCGGTTGTATGACTGGCTAACCAAAATCTGGCTTTTTAACGTGTGTCCTGGTGGTCATGATGCCGTAACTCGACACCTCTTAGTGTAAGCGGCGGCCTGTGGTCACCGCGAAATATGACACCAGGAGGAGGTGCGACAGGCGCGTGGATATGTAATAAAAGGCGGCGATCGAGAAAGACCGATGTTGGTGGTGATGGAAGTGACGGTGTTGGTGGTGCAGCTGGATGGGATTCAAGGTTGTGGAGGCTGGATATGCCCTTTGAAAGGAGTGAGGTGTAGAATAATGAGGAGGGTGAGGAAATGAGCGATGAGGCAAGGGTGGGTGGAGCAAGGGGTAATTATTGGTATTGATGAGGGTGGAATGCTGATCATTATCGTGGTGATGGTGGTGGTGGTGGTGGAGAGCAAGAGAAAGAGACGTAGTGGTGGTTGTGAGGGTGGAGCAGCTTGGTGGTGGTGGTGGTGGTGTCGTCGCCCGCCGCCCCTTCTGACCTTGGCCCGACGCGAGTGAGCGAAACCGTCGGCATGAAATAACCACGTTTAGACCACGAAGGATTCCGAAATTTCATGCAACTTACTGACATGACGTTTTGACTCGCAGGAGTTAGAGAGAAGAGCGCGAGAGAATAAGAGAGAGAGAGAGAGAGAGAGAGAGAGAGAGAGAGAGAGAGAGAGAGAGAGAGAGAGAGAGAGAGAGAGAGAGAGAGAGAGAGAGAGAGAGAGGGAGGAAAAGGATATCGGACAGGATTTTTACCACCGATCCCAACAAAATATGCGTCATTATTTTTCTGTTTTATCACCTCTTAAAAAGGTCACTTCGCTCTTTTGACTCCTCACTCCTGCTCGAACACATCCGACTCTCTCTCTCTCTCTCTCTCTCTCTCTCTCTCTCTCTCTCTCTCTCTCTCTCTCTCTCTCTCTCTCTCTCTCTCTCTCTCGCACACACACACTTACATATTAGCAGACGTGACCGGTTGTTCGGAGTCATTGGGTTCATTGTTAGTTTCGTAAATACTAACCTTGAAACTTTGTACACCACGAACACCTCGCGGCGAACGACTGAACGTGAGGCGCCGGCAAGGGAGGTAGGAAGGGAGGGAGTGAGTGAGTGAGGGAGTGAGGGAGGAAGGAAGAGAGAACAGGAGGTGGAGACTGTAAGGAGGGAAGGAGGGGGGTGAGAGGGAGTAAGTGAGAGTAAAGGGCTGTACTGGCGAGGAAAATCAAGTTTTTCTCCTAAGTCAACATTTTTTTTCCCACTTGAGACAGTAAAGCTATTGGCCTCCGCTGAGAAAAAAACCCAATATGTTTGTTTACAGATTTGTGTTTAGAGTGGAGACGGCTGCTTGGTGTGAACGGCGGCGGCGGTGGTGGTGGTGGTGCTGGCTGAGCACTAAACCTTCCCTCCTCTTACTCGACTCACATGTGTTACCCAGCCGTTGCAAGGAAAGGAGGAGGAGGAGGAGGAGGAGGAGGAGGAGGAGGGGTGATGAGGGGTGAAGCAGGGTGGATTTATCTTTGGGTGAGGTTTAAGGGGTGTTTCGTGGGGTTTGGGGGGAAGGAAATGTCACCTCATGGCTGAAGAATTTTGGCCATGATCTATTTTTTGTCGATTTCACCTTTAGAGAGAGAGAGAGAGAGATGCTGGAAACTGAACCATCAAGATTAGCTATTATTATTAATTAATATACAGCGACGCAATAGAGGTTACAACACATGTATTTAACAGTAAAATAAATAATTATTTCATCCTTCGCACGTGTTGGAGGTTAAAACGAGAAAAAAGTTTAGTAAACCGTACAATAATACCACCACCATCACCACCACTCTGGCACCACAAACCACCATAAAGGGCCACTATCACTACCTTATCACCCGCTGTAAACCCTACCTCCTCTCCCCCTCCTCGCCCCCCACCCCCGTTATTCCCCATCATAATATATTTTCCCGCATCATCGTATCGCACCTGCTCACAACTCTCACCCGCATTATCTAACTAGCACATTGTAACACACACACACACACACACACACACACACACACACACACACACACACACACACACACACACACACACACATTGACTTTTCCTATAATGGCGTGTTACCGTTTATTCCTCACCTGGCTTTGTATTTGTATCCTTATTTTTTATATAGTTGTGTTACGCTTCATTTGTGACACTTGAGTCCCCGGCGCCCGGCCCTGAACGTGCCTAAACTCCACTTTCCGGACTCTGGTGACGAATAAATAGTTTGCGGAGTCATCTTATTCCCAAGTTGACTGGTGTCTTGAGGGACGTGTGTTGTGTGTGTGGAGCATTGCAGCAGGAGGAGAAGGAAGAGGAGGAGGCTTTACTTCATCTGAATCATAGCTGCTTTACTTCAATTATTAATAAGCACGTATATATGTGTTTAGGTGTGTGTTTAGGTGTGTGTTTAGGTGTGTGTGTGTGTGTGTGTGTGTGTGTGTGTGTGTGTGTGTGTGTGTGTGTGTGTGTGTGTTTAGGTGTGAGAGAGAGAGAGAGAGAGAGAGAGAGAGAGAGAGAGAGAGAGAGAATTTTCCGCTTCCAGTAAGAGTATTCAGTGAGATTTGAGGATTTCCTGGAATTTGATAATTGTAATGGATGTGCAGAGGGAAAGAAGGGAAGGACATAGGAAGGAAGGGGAGCCTGCAAGAATAAATCGCGACATTCCTCTACATTTCTATATTCCTCTCCTTCCTTTCCTTCCTTCGTCCCTACATTTATGTGTCTCCTTCCTTCCCTCTTTTACCTCCCTCCCTCACTCCCTTGGTTCCTATGAAAATTCCTCCTTCCACCATGTCAACGATGCTTACCGTGGGTTTTTTTTTCCGGGGAAATATGCAAAAGCGACCCCGATAACCAAAGGGAAATAATAGTTGGATGTTATTTAGAATTACAGCTCGGGGGGGAAAATGAAAAAAAAATGAAAAAAAGGCACAGTGTACGAGTATGTGTCCTGTCCTGCTACCCTAGAGGAGGTGGGGGGGGGGAGGGAGGGGGAGGGTGCGAAATATGTATCATGTCAGCTGTTTTTTTTTTGTCTTTTTTTTCTCCGGTCTTTTGTCATTTACATTCCGCCACAAAACACGTTGACGCGCCATCCCTTTCCTGCTCACCCCTGAATACAAAAGAATCCTCCTCCCTCCCCTCTCTCCACCTCCCCTCTCCCCTCCTAAAAAGAAGAAAAAAAAAAATGAAAAGTTTGAATCATTCTTTTCACAAATCCGACCATGTGTCGCAGCGCCAAAGTTGGACTTAGTACCATGAAGGAAATTACGATAAATAGCATGTAGTGAGTCTTACGATAACCAGCATTACGTTGATGCTTCTATAACACAGCTGATTTTAAGAGAGAGAGAGAGAGAGAGAGAGAGAGAGAGAGAGAGAGAGAGAGAGAGAGAGAGAGAGAGAGAGAGGAGGAGGGGGAAGAGTGCAGTAAAAGGTGAGTGTGGCGAGAGGGAACGACAGGAGGGGAGGGAGGCAAGGCTGAAGTGAGGGGAGGGAAGGAGGGAAGGTAAGGTAAGGTTATCAGTGTCGCTAGATTGATGTCGTGTTATTTTTTAGTGTGTTCGGTTCCCCAGTTTTGTCCTGAATCCATGAATTTACTGCTCGCCAAAAAGAGGAAAAAAAAAGTTATCAGACATCGATGGAAGGAGGGCGAGGGAGAGTTATAGCAGGAGGGAGGGAAGGGAAATACGGAGGAGGGAGGGAGGGAGGGATGGGAGAGGCATTGTGTGGGCGTGTTCATGGGCGGTGTGTGAGTCGTGTGATCCTGTGGTGGAAGTTACGGTTATGTGTGTGTGTGTGTGTGTGTGTGTGTGTGTGTGTGTGTGTGTGTGTGTGTGGTTTTTAGTGATACCTATATTGTATGTGAATTTTGTTTTTACGAGAGAAAGAGAGATAAAGTCTTTGTATTGTAGGAAGAGAGATTACACACACACAGACACACACACACACACACACACACACACACACACACACACACACACACACACACACACACACACACACACACACACCAATTTTTAAGTTCGTCCGTCGAAGTTTTGTCCTATGAAATCACCGCTGAAAGAAGTGTGTTGAAGATCGCTCTATGTTAAATTCTCTTTACCAATTCTCCGAATATACGCGCTTGTGTGTGTGTGTGTGTGTGTGTGTGTGTGTGTGTGTGTGTGTGTGTGTGACTAAGGGGCTGCAGCTTGTTGTTGTCTTGATAGTTGTGGCTCGTCGAGGCCTTTCATGTGTTTGCCGATAATTGCCTCCGTATCGCTGGGATCAATATTGTTATCGCGTCAGTAATCTCATCTCCGCTTGGCCGCCCAGCGTTAGGCTGTGGCTGCTGTGTTATCCTAATATCAAGGTGATGATGATAATAATAATAATAATAATAATAGTAGTAATAATAATAATGATACTTCATAAACTATCACGACTACTACTACTACTACATATCTCTCACAAACTATTTGGAGCATACATAAACATGACTAACTTTTCCTTGCAATCACGCAAGCTTGTATGCTTTTCCATTAAGGCCTACTTGTACCAACGAGGAGAGCGAGCGAGCAAGCAAGCAAGCGAGCGAGCAAGCGAGGGAGTGAGTGATGAATGAGTGCATGAAGAGAGCGAGGGAGGGAAGGAGAGGTTGTGCCACTCCACACTCCACACACCGTCAGCAGCAGCAGCACTCCAGCATCTGCGGCAGACTGTATTGGTTAAATTTTCAGTCGTAGCAAAGCTGGTGGCAGGGCGGCGAGGCTCTTGAGGGAGACGAGTGTTGGCGGGGAGCAACTTGGGGCGGAGTTCAAGGTCGCCAGTCAGGGATCAGCAGCTGCAGGGTTTGGATGACTGGCTGGCTGACTGGCTGATGACGGAATACTAATTATAGATGAACGTGAGGCGTGGGTCGGATGGATGGCTGTGATGTGGATGAAGTAATGAAACGCTCGGTGGTTAGATTAAAGCTTGGGTCAGGTTGGTGAGCTGTAGATAAAAGTGATAAGCTTGGGTGAGTCAACTGGGTGTGGAGCGCTTGACGCAACTCTACTGCTAATGCAAGGAAGGAGTGGGCGGGGCGGGACGGGGCGGCTGGCTGACTGACTGGAATATGAATACAGGTGAAATAACATATATTAAAGCTGGTATCGAGTGGCCTCCAATTAAGCGAAAGCAAGGTCAGGAAAGGCAAGGAATTAGTAACGAAAGGTCACACTATTCTTAAATGGCAGCGGTGGTGGCGGTGATGACACACTTAAATCAAAATGTGTAGCTGAATAATGAAGACTGACTGAATAACATGTATAAGGGAATGAAATAAAAGGAAAAAATAAATAAAAAACAATAAATAGGTAGGAACGTAGAGTTAAAAAGCAAGCAAGTTAGACGGTTACTGCCGCTTTAATTTCCTTCGCCCAAGTTACAATTATCATGTAGTGGGACGAGGAACAACATGATAGTTTGTCATGTGTGTTACCAAGCGGGAAATGCAAACCAACTAAAGAGGATGAACTAAGAGATAGTACATAACACGATTGTCTTGTGTTTTGAGGAGTGAAAAAACGTAACTACATCAAACTAGGAGGTAAACTAACTAACTAGCAGACCAATAATAGTGAACGAGGCTATCAATGTAATTAATATATAGTTAAGAATATCTATGTTTCACTATAACAAAAGGTGTGAGTGAAGTGAAGTGAGGAAGATGTGTCTGTGTGTGAGTGTTTTGATATGCAAGACACACTGGAATGGAGGAGAGGAGCGGGGTGGGGTCGTCCTACACTTGACAAGCTATGCAAAGGGTCACGGGAGGGGAGTAAGGAAGGTTTTATACTTTTAACCACTCGTGCGTCACTTGAGTGGGTGTGACTTGAGGTGGTGAGGGATGTCAACCTTCGCTCTGGCCCTTGGTGTGGCTTGGGAAGGTAGGGGAGGCAGAATGTAGTGTGGGCTCAAGAGAAGAAGGCGGAAGAAGAGGGGATGAAGTTATTGTACAAAAAGGATGTTGCAAAAAAATAACTAGTAAGTCTTTTTGTAGCTAGGCATGGAAGGGAAAGGAGATATGGAGTGTTTTTGGGGAGATGGATTTTTCAGAGTGTAGGGAGGAAGAGGAGGAAGGGAAACCTGAAGTGTATTGAAGGGAAATTGGAGAGAGAGAGAGAGAGAGAGAGAGAGAGAGAGAGAGAGAGAGAGAGAGAGAGAGAGAGAGAGAGAGAGAGAGAGAGAGAGAGAGAGAGAGAAGGCAGGTCACGGATGATCAGATAAACCTTTTTTTCAACCCTCAGCGATACGAAGCACCGTTGGAAAGGAAAAATCGCAGTTACCGTCCAGTGTTGGGGGAAAATAGGTCAATGTGGGAGGTGGGGTCAAGAGAGTAGCGGCGGCGGCGGCGTGACCTTTGACCTCTGACCTAATGCTGGGTGTTGGTGGATGCGTGGGTGAGGTTGTCAGTAGTTACTCAGCATCCCTCTCTTTGTCTCCTTCCAGTAATATTTGTATGGATTCTTTTCATTACTATCTCCTTTTTATTATCTCTCTCTCTCTCTCTCTCTCTCTCTCTCTCTCTCTCTCTCTCTCTCTCTCTCTCTCTCTCTCTCTCTCTCTCTCTCTCTCTTCCTTTTCTTCTGTTGCCTTGTTTTGCTCCTCTCATGTATTTATCTTTCTGTTTGTTTTTCTTTAGTGCGCAAGGTGTTTGTCTGTTTACCTGTCTGTCCCACTTTTTTCTTTAAGTCTACGTGCCTCTCTCTCTCTCTCTCTCTCTCTCTCTCTCTCTCTCTCTCTCTCTCTCTCTCTCTCTCTCTCTCTCTCTCTCTCTCTCTCTCTCTCTCTCTCTCTCTCTCTCTCTTGACCCGTGACATCTTGCGTCTTAACTTCAACAGAACATTTTTTTTACGTGTGTGTGTGTGTGTGTGTGTGTGTGTGTGTGTGTGTGTGTGTGTGTGTGTGTGTGTGTGTGTGTGTGTCTGGGTTGTTCGTGTGTGTGTTGTTCGTGTGACAAGGAAGACAGTCTGCCGTGTCTTGGTTCAGTGGAAGACAAGGTGTCAGGGTGAGTTCAGATAGAGAGGAGGAGGAGGAGGAGGAGGAGGAGGAGAAGAACGAGGAGGAGGAGGTAGGAAGAAGAATAAGAGAATAGAAGAGAGAAAGGAACACAAAATAATCATCACAGCCTCGAAGAAAACTTGCAATGGGTCGTGATAAGAGTTTTGAATTATTCATGATCTACATTTCATAATATACTTCTGTATTTATTTAATGTATATGATACCTACTTATTTAACCTTTTGACTTAAGGAATCAAGAGAAACGGGTTACACGAATCATTGAAGGCTAAAGGGGAAGATAGATAAACACACACACACACACACACACACACACACACACACACACAAACACACACAAACAAGTACTTACACACATTCTACCACTCCCGAAGTCCATAATACCAGTGGGTTATAATAATAATAATAATAATAATAATAATAATAATAATCCTCGTCACCTTTTCAAATAATAGTGATAATAATGATAATGATGATAATAATAATAATAATGATAATAATAATAGTAATGATCGTCGTCACCTTATTAAATGCACACGTCGTCAGGGAGTCGCTGGGAGCTGCTTGTCCGCTCCTGCCGAGGACTCGAAAACAGCGAGAGCGAAAAACACGTAATTATGTTTGAGAAATGACGCCGCGCCGAGAATGGAGAACCTGAGAGAGAGAGAGAGAGAGAGAGAGAGAGAGAGAGAGAGAGAGAGAGAGAGAGAGAGAGAGAGAGAGAGAGAGAGAAGGGGAGAGAGAGAGAAGGGGAGAGAGAGAGAATGGTGGCATCAACTTGATCTCTCTCTCTCTCTCTCTCTTTCTCTCTTTCTCTTTCACACACACACACACACACACACACACACACACACACACACACACACACACACACACACACACACACACACACGTCACAGGCAGGCGTCTCGCACAGTTCGTGGCGTCAGTTTGAATGAAGTCGAATGAAGTTGTGAGAGATGGCGGAATTAGTTTATCGAGAGAGAGAGAGAGAGAGAGAGAGAGAGAGAGAGAGAGAGAGAGGAGAGAGAGAGAGAGAGAGAGAGAGGTTAATAGCAATAATAATACCTGAAGAAGATAGAGGGATGGCGAGGGGAGAAGAAACAAGATATGAGGGGAAGCAAATGATGGAGTGCTAAGGGGAACGAAAGGGAAAGAAGAGAAGGTCACCTCTCTCTCTCTCTCTCTCTCTCTCTCTCTCTCTCTCTCTCTCTCTCTCTCTCTCTCTCTCTCTCTCTCTCTCGCTGCTTGATATGCATATTTCAGGTTATTTGCTCACATTTTCTTGGTAGTTTTCCTTGCATTTTGTCGTCGTCTTTCTTTTGATCTACCTGCTGTGTCTTAAAAGTTCAAGGACACTCCTCGTCCTCTCCTTTCGTCTTCTTTCACTTATATAGACTTTTATTCCTCCTCCTCCTCCTCCTCTCTTTATTTAGTTTTACTACAATATCACCTTGTTCTTTTGCTCATATTCCTCTTTCTCTCACTTTCCCTCAGTTTTCTCCTCCATTTCCCCTTTATTCTCCTTCCTCCCATACCCTTTCTTCTTCTTTTCATCATCATTAGAAAATCGATCGGACGAGATGAATACGTTGCAACAATAGGAATAATGTGGGTCAACTATCGATCGTTCTTCGAAATGTATTCAAGACGGAGATGCAATCATACCTATAATACTGTACTATATCAGTCTTGAAAGGAAACCAATTGTTCCCTAATTATATGTTCTCCTTTTCTTAGGAGTAGTTAAGTCTTTCTCCGTCATTTACACATTTCATAGTTTCCATTCTTAGAGGAGGCGAATATGCTAGTCAGTCAGTCAGTCAGTCAGTCAGTCAGTTAGTCCGTCAGTCCCTCTCCTCAGTTCAATGATAATCTCCGTATCTACTCCTTCCTACAGATAGTGTCTTAATTTTTGCTTCTCGTCGGCAAGGAGCTGGAGGGAGGATGCTGGTAATTGAGATCCATAGAGGAGAGTAATCCCCTCAAGCAGACAACCTCGTTATATATAAACCAGTAGCCTTTCTGCTCCTTCTCCTCTTTATCCTCTTCCTCCTCGTGTCTGTTTTGTGTATCCTTCCCCTCGCGAATGGATGATAATTCCTCTTCTTCATCGGGTATTTGTCGTATCCCCCTTCCTCCTCCTCCTCCTCCTCCTCCTCCTCCTCCTCCTCCTCCTCCTCCTCCTCCTCCTCCTCCTCCTCCTCTTATTCTTCCTATTCTTCCCCATCTTCCTTGTTCCCTCAACCTTGAGCCTTCAGTCTAATCTTTGCTTACAAACTGTCATAATAATACTTCCTCTATCCTATTTTTATTCTCTCTCTCTCTCTCTCTCTCTCTCTCTCTCTCTCTCTCTCTCCTCTCTCTCTCTCTCTCTCTCTCTCTCTCTCTCTCTCTCTCTCTCGTTGTTCCTTTTCGTTACTTTCCTTCCTCCTCCTCCTCTCATTCTCTCCTCCATCACTAGTCCCGTCTCCTCTCGTCTCCTCTCCTTCCTATATACACTTCAGTTTCCTTCCTTCATTCTGCCTCATCTTTCTCTCCATCCCCTGCACCACCACCACCACCACCACCACCACCACCATCCCTACCTTCACTTCCACCATATCTTATCTTTCCTCTTTCATGACGCCCCCTTCTTCACACCTGTGCTCGCCCTTGCTCCAGTGAATCATGTGTAAATTACTGATAAGAATACGTAGACTCATGATAAACACTTGCCACACACTTTCTATAGGACATTGGGTTGTTTTTTCTCGATAACAGGGATAAGATAAGGTCGTTAATGGAGAACTGATGTAGACTTAAGGCGATCTATCCTGAGCGTCCTGCAACCGAAGAGGCCATTAGCCGCTGTTTACCCTGGCCCAGTAAACAAGAGTCGACCAATATTATGTTTGCTTACACCTGCACGGCTCGAGTTGCCAGATGTTTAGTTTGCCTTATCTTGTTGCTGCTGCCTCTTCGTTGTTGTTGTTGTTGTTGTTGTTGTTGTAATTTGACTTGTTGTAGTTTTCGATGCATTTCTGCTACTTATTCTTATTTGTTTGTATAAGTTGTTCGGTTCGAGTGTGTTATGATCTGAAAGACGAAGAGGAGGAGGAGGAGGAGGAAGAGGAGGAGGAGGAAGAGGAAGAGGAAGAGGAGGAGGAGGAGGAGGAGGAGGGCTGGTTAAGGAAAGGAAGAGGAAGGTGTTAAAATATATCCAATTTGCTCAAGTGTAAATCCACGATAAGAGGACATCACAGAGAGAGAGAGAGAGAGAGAGAGAGAGAGAGAGAGAGAGAGAGAGAGAGAGAGAGAGAGAGAGAGAGAGAGAGAGAGAGAGAGAGAACAACGGGTGATTCCAGGATTAAGTTGAGATGAGCGTCCAGCCCGGCGTATAACAAGGGAAGAGAAAGAGGAGGAGGAGGAGGAGGAGGAGGAGGAGGAGGAGGAGGAGGAGAGTGAGGGTGATGATTGAATGCATCCCTGTATACTGAGGCACACGAGTGAGGGTGAAAGGGACTGATGTATAGGGTGAGAACGGACAAGAGAAGAGGAAGGGACGAGCTACTAGTGTTAGGGTGCAGGAAACTGGGTACATATTTTAGGGTTAAAAGTATCGTTGAGAAAGAAGAAGAGGAGGAGGAGGAGGAGGAGGAGGAGGAGGAGGAGTAATCGTTGGTGTGTGAATAGGATGACGTGAAAGATAGTGTAAGTAGAATGAAAAGAATGAACGACGAGGTGATGGAGTAGAGGAAGGGAGGCTGGGGTGAACATGGTCTTACCCAGAGAGAAATTAGTATCATTTTTCAGAGGGAGGGAGGGAGGGAGGGAGGGAGGGAGGGAGGGAGGGAAGGAAGGAGAGAACAGTCATGACTCTCTCTCCCTCACCACTACGAATAAAGAGAGAGAGAGAGAGAGAGAGAGAGAGAGAGAGAGAGAGAGAGAGAGAGAGAGAGAGAGAGAGAGAGAGAGAGAGAGGTGAGGGTGTAAACATAGACTCACATACTTATTTTTCTCTTTGGTGAAACTTTTCAGCTCCAAAATACCAGTAAAATAAGAAAATATATGGTATTGTTACCAACACAGAATTTCTTACTTTAACAAACGTGTGTGTGTGTGTGTGTGTGTGTGTGTGTGTGTGTGTGTGTGTGTGTGTGTGTGTGTGTGTGTGTGTGTGTGTGTACGTAGCCTCACACCCACTCACTCAAGCCTCATGAAAGCAAACTTAGACGCCACGCCCTCAACCACACCCTTGCGCGCACATACACACACACACACACACACACACACACACACACACACACACACACACACACACACACACACACACACACACACACCTCCTAGCAACAGGCCCCAGCGGCTCTACATTCCCGATATGATTCACAGGACATTTTCGGCGCCGAGGGAAGGAAGCGCGACGAGGGAGGGAGAAATGAGGGGAGTCAAGGGAGGGGAGAAGGAGAGGAGAGGGGAGGGGAGGGGAGGGGAAGGGAGGAGGGAGAGAGGGAGATAAAAGATACGAGCTATAAGAAACACCTCCCCCATCACACACACACCCCCCCACGAAAAAAACAAGGCAAGAGAAGGAAGGAAGCGATTACGATGGAGAAAAAAAAAATATATATGAAAAGTAACAAAAACTTCGAAGTGGTGGATGCTTAAGTCCAAAAAAATAATTAAAAGCTAGAATAGTAGTATTAAAAAGCTTCTGGCTTCTCGCTTTCCACTTAAGAACAGAAATGAATAAGTAAAAAAGAGGCGTGGTCGGAAATAGCTTTGGAGGAGTAGGAGGAGGAGGAGGAGGAGGAAGAGGAGGAGGAAGAGAGAATGTATAAGAGACAAAAGGGAGGTGTCAGAAGAAGAAGATTAAAAAGAGAGAGAGAGAGAGAGAGAGAGAGAGAGAGAGAGAGAGAGAGAGAGAGAGAGAGAGAGAGAGAGAGAGAGAGAGAGAGAGAGAGAGAATATCCCCTTAAGTCTTCTCTCTACCCCCACCTCTCCCCCCCACACGCCTCCTTATCATATCGGATATAATCGCCTTGGGTTAGATACGTTATGCCACTGATAAAAAAGTGTTAAGGGGAAGAAAGTGTCCTTGAGATGGTCCATAAATGCTGCGGAAATTAAAGAGAGGGAAAAAAAAAGGAGAGCGAGAAAAATGGAAAATTGAGATAATCAGTGGCTGAAAAAAGAGGAAATTTAAAAAGTTTCCCACCCCAAAAGTTAAGGCATTTTCTTATTTCTTCGCGCCGTGATTAGACAGAGAGAGAGAGAGAGAGAGAGAGAGAGAGAGAGAGAGAGAGAGAGAGAGAGAGAGAGAGAGAGAGAGAGAGAGAGAGTTAACTCGAGATAACCTAATCATCACAAGCATACAGAACAAGAAGCCACATACACACACGGAGCAAGGTGAGAGAAAATACTTAATTACTACAACACCGAAGATATAAATAGCAAGACGAAAGTAAATCATAGGAAAGGCGAGAAAAATAGTTAATAGCAGGAAGAGGTAGAATCCATAATAAGTAGGAACGAGAAACACTATCTTTACGGGGATAGGAAAATGCACGATAGCAAGAATAAATAATTGCAGCATAAAGGGGAAGGAAAATGTAATAATAATGATAGCAAGGAAAGAAAGGTTAGTGCGTCTTGGAAAGAGTAGAGGAGCTCCTTCGCTTTCAAGGCTCTGATGCATCGTCAATTTACATCCATATTTGTTCCTGCCATTTTTCTTACCTTGTCTCAACGAAATTACCTTCATTCTTTTTTTTTATTTTTTTTTAGTCTTCCTTTTGACGACCTAAATTGATTACCTGATTTTAACCGCACCTTTTACTTACGTCTTTGTGAAATTGAGTTTTTGAAGATTTAAATATTTTTTTTCATGTAGAACTATATATATTTTTCTTTATTCATCTTGTGTGTCGTTGCTTCGTATAATAATTTTTTTTCCCGTAATATTTGCTATGTCATCCGCATCGTGTGTGTAATTATTGCGGCGGGACTGTCGCTACCTCCGCTGGGCCATAATTTACCTCCACTCATCCCTCATTACCGTAGTAGTTGTGCTGGATGGAAGGACTCCCCGCCTACCTTCCGTTTCCTTACCTCACTCCAACACAACCCCTTCTACTTACTTTAATGATTGCCTTGTCCAACCTAACAAGCACCAGCTAACGGCCTCTTTCCTTCACCCCCTCCTCCTCCTCCTCCTCCTCCTCCTCCTCCTCCTCCTCCTCCTCCTCCTCCTCCTCCTCCTCCTCCTCCTCCTCCTCCTCTTCAATCCCCCGGACGTAATTCCAGAGCCAAGCAACACTTGGGTCCAAATGTAGCGCCAGCAGTATGGTAAGAGGGGAATGGAAGAGGTAGGAAAGACGAGTACTACGAGGGGAGGAAAGCAGGGAAAGGGGGAGAGGATGGGGTGTACACCTCCTCTGAATTACAAACAATTAGTTTAGGTTGCTAATGGCTTCGTACTGTAAACACCACTAGGCCTTTCAAATAATTCCTTCTCCTCTCTTATTTCCTCCTCCTCCTCCTCCTGTAAGAGTTGTTTGTTAGGTATGATATGCAAACTTTATTACACACCATGAAGCACTATACCAACGTATGAAGTTATTGCGTGGCGTCCCTGGTGGTGTGTCAACAAATTCATCGGTTGTCGTTATGCCTCCAGGGTGATGGAACGGAGCAGCTCGTGCGATGGTGCGCTGGTGTGGTAGTGTGAGGGTCGTGGTGGTGCGAGGGTAGTGGTGGTGATACCGGAAACCTTTACAATACCTCCTAGATAGTCTTGTCTGAGAACTTCCTTTCAACGTACACACACACACACAGGATAAATCTAGCTTATTTTTTTCTTGGGATCTCTGGGAAGCGATGGTTCGAAGAAAACGGCAAGATTGCGAGATTGCGACATACAAAATAGATGAGGTGCCAAGGATTTCAGCTTCCTCTTCCAGCCTCACACATGCATAAGCCTGGTACACACGCATCCTTCCTACCTGACGACGCACACTATACCATACATTTATTATTTTCTTCACTCTGTATTCCATAATGTCCTTAAGTTTATGCATTTATATAAAAGTTATATACATTATTTACCGCTTTGGAAACCGTTGTTTATTCATGGTAGGTTGACTTAGGAGGGAGCGAGCGATACAAGTGTAAAGTGCAATTATGTGGTTATTTTTATATATTTTTATTTAATATCCTTATAACTACGTATGGCAGATAACTCCAATACCTTTATTCATCCTCTTATTATGAAGTGAGTTGACGTGGTGGACAGGATCACTGGTTCGACTTGTTTATCGGATTCATGAGTAACTACTGTTCGTTGCGGTCAGGTTCACTGTACTCGTTATGAGAAGAACTAGCGGCTACTGTGAGAGAGAGAGAGAGAGAGAGAGAGAGAGAGAGAGAGAGAGAGAGAGAGAGAGAGAGAGAGAGAGAGTGAGAGTGAGAGAGTGTTAATGAATGATGACTTAAACCTTCCATTCATGACCAGAATTTTGATTATAGCACATTAGAGAAAAAAAAATCAATTCAGTGCCCCTTTTCTGAGTCCTTTTTACGGGCATCTCCTGTAGGAACCTCCCCCCATCCCTACATACATACAAACATACATACATGCACTGCCATTATCTTGCACTGCACTAGTATTTCAAGCCACGTCGCGGTAATGTAAACTTGTGACCGTGTACCTTATCGCCTGAAGCTAAATAAATAACCTAACTGTAAACTCTGCTCAGGTAGGTTCATTACGGTTACCTATCACCTGTACACACTGATTACATACAGTCAGGTATAGTTTAGTTTTAGTTTCGGATGACTTGAACAGTTCCCAACGCGGCATTTTTACTTTTTTCGTCTGAACTAAATAAAGAAGGTTGTTTTTAAGAATGTCAATGCATAAAAAAACATAAATTCCTTGCAAAGATTTAACGTTGTACTCACTTATTATTTTCGGAACAGGAACCGTCGACTCTCATAATATTCTCTCTCTCTCTCTCTCTCTCTCTCTCTCTCTCTCTCTCTCTCTCTCTCTCTCTCTCTCTCTCTCTCTCTCTCTCTCTCTCTCTCTCTCTCTCTCTCTCTCTCTCTCCTGCCACCAGCTATCTTTAACTTCCTCTCCTCGGCTCTTTCCTCCTCCTCTTCTTCCTCTGCTTCCTCCTCTTGTTTCTCCGTCGCCACTTCCTCTTCTTCGTTCTCGTCCTCTTGCGTCACCTCCTCCTCCTCCTCCTATTTGTCTCTTACTCTTCCTGCTCCTCTACCTCCTCCTCCTCCTCCAAACAAGATTATTCAGTGGTGTGACAAGTGCCAGATGTCCTTCAACGTTGAAAAATGGAAAATTATACGCTTGGAGACGAGGAATATTCAATACCTATAGGCAAGCTGCAGCTGTACTACATATATAAAGAACTGTATATAACTATAAATAATACAACTGTAAGCTATGAATAAATGTTCAAATGTTCAAAATACATGTACAATATTCGTACACGCGGTGGGTGAGCTGCTAAGATATTGGCGTCATTATTGCCAGCAACGCGAAATACGTTACGTAATGCGCATTTGAGAGAGATTTCATCATCACTCCACAGGGATGGCATTGTTCTGCGGCTCGATTCTCTGCTCTCTCTCTCTCTCTCTCTCTCTCTCTCTCTCTCTCTCTCTCTCTCTCTCTCTCTCTCTCTCTCTCTCTCTCTCTCTGGCAATGTTACGGAGATAGGGGTGGGTTGGGAGGAGGCTTACCGCTTTTTTATGATATATTTAGCCCCTATATGTTTGTTTATTATTATTAATAGTTAATTTAATGATATCTGGAGCTATATGAAAAAAGGAGTGAACGATTAAAAGATTACAAGAAATTGGTATAGATTTTCTAGTTTAATGCCTTCATGCCCCCCAACGAAACACTTTGGTTCTCAGATAAAATAGAATAACACACTCAAACAAGGAAGCTCTTAATGACGCTATAATAAGCTTCTATTCTTCTGTTTCTATATTCATCTACCATCATCATCATCACCACCACCATCTCTTCCACCACTATCACCTTTTACACTTCCTCCACCAGCCACCCCCCCCCCACACCCCCTCCACACCATGCGTGATGTAATCGCGTATGAAAGGAACACAGTGTCGCCAGACCCGTTCGTGTTGTACATGTTCCTGACCAGCTTCAGGTTTGTATTTTTACTATCGGTTTCTTCTTTCCTGCTATTTCTGTATAGAATTTTGTACCACCAAATTCCCTTTGTAAATTCTAGTATTTTTATTTATTTAAAAAACTTTTGCTTCCTTCTTGTATATTCTTATCGCGGTGGAGAAACGGTAAGAGTTGTTTGCTGTCAATCTGCCAACACAGTCTGGTGGAATGGAGTTCATATCTTGGGCAGGGCGTGTCTGTGACAGTCTGACAGTCGGTCAATCACCTTTGCCAAGATTGTTTGATAAATGACTGAACCTTACGGGAATAATCTCACCACAGTCTCAAGGGCAAGGGTGTCTACCTTCTAACATGCACTCTTCACGTTTACCTTCCTTAATTTAATACGCCACTCAATTTTGCAAGACTTTCTTATTTCTATACTCTGCAGGGGGTTGTTATTTTTGTAGCATAAATTTTTCAAT
>JAPQNM010000040.1:8778226-8780726 GCA_029783475.1 Metacarcinus magister
AGGTAGAAGATGGTGTTGCCTTAAATAGAAGATGGAATTGGAGGGAGGGAGGGAGAGACGGAGGGACAGGAAGGAAATTGGTGAAATAAGAAGTTAGGGAAGATGCTGAGATCGGGAGAGAGGGGAGAGGAAAGGAGGATGGAAGGGATTTCTGGTATATAAGGTGGGAGGAAAAAGAGGAGAAGGAGGAGGGGTGAAGGAAGGAAGGAAAGAAGGAACAAAGTTTAGCCAATAGTGACTGAGTGAAGGAAATGCTGAGGAATGATGGAAGGAGATGTTCAAGGGATGCTGATAAAGGAGAGAGAGAGAGAGAGAGAGAGAGAGAGAGAGAGAGAGAGAGAGAGAGAGAGAGAGAGAGAGAGAGAGAGAGAGAGAGAGAGAGAGAGATAGATAGATAGATAGATGAAGAGAAAGACGTAACTTGCTGAAGGAAAAGGAACATAGAATTAGATAGAGGTGGAGACGAGGAGGACGAGGAGGAGGAGGAAGAAGAGGAGGAAGAGGAAGAGGAGGAAGAATCCTTGAAAAACTGAAAATAGAAAAATCATAGGAACACGTCACAGGAAGAGAAAGAAAGAAAAGAAGAAAAAAAAAGAGAACCAGCTGACAAGGGAAGGAAAATTGTAAAAAAAAAAGACCCTAAAGGAAGAGTTAATGGATAAGAAGAGAAAAAAAATGAAAATATTTTAGAAGCGGACTTGTATAATACGAAAAAAATGGTAACTGGATAGACAAGGAAAAAAAGTGGGATTACATTTTAAACAAGTTAGGGCGAAGAATAAAGCTTCGACGCAGGAGAAGAGAAAATAAAATGGAAGGGAGGGATGGAGGAAGGGAGGGAAGGAGGAAAGGAAGGAAGGAGGAAGGGAGGGAGGAAAGGAGGGTGAGTGAATTTGGGAAAGAAAAGAGGATGGAAGGGAAGAAAGTGAGAGATGGGAAAGGTCTGAGGAAGGAAAGTAGTGTTCAAAAGTATCGCGGCAAGAGGAAAGTTCTTCAATAGCTGAGAGAGAGAGAGAGAGAGAGAGAGAGAGAGAGAGAGAGAGAGAGAGAGAGAGAGAGAGAGAGAGAGAGAGAGAGAGAGAGAGAGAGAGAGAGAGTTTACTTGTTTTCAGTTTAATTTATTTACTCATGAATTAAAATGTTTAAAGATGGGAAAAAAAGACAAGAGGAGGAAAAATAAGCGAGGAAAAACTTGGTAATGAAGTAGAGGAAGGTGATGATGAGAGAGAGAGAGAGAGAGAGAGAGAGAGAGAGAGAGAGAGAGAGAGAGAGAGAGAGAGAGAGAGAGAGAGAGAGAGAGAGAGAGAGAGAGAGAGTAATTTCAGTGTGTCAGAAGCATACACAGTCCTGGTCAAGTCTTACCTGCTTATACAATCTCACCTTTATCGGCTTTTACTTCTTTTTTATACTCATTTATTAGTTTATTTCATCCTCTTCTCTCTCTCTCTCTCTCTCTCTCTCTCTCTCTCTCTCTCTCTCTCTCTCTCTCTCTCTCTCTCTCTCTCTCTCTCTCTCTCTCTCTCTCCTTTGTCTTGCCATGACTTTATAATTGTTTTTAAATCACAGTTATTATTTGCATATTATTCTTTTGTTTCTCTTTCGTGATTGGCTTTGTTTCACGACCCTTTCATTTGTCCTCCTTTATCGCCTCTTCTCTCTCTCTCTCTCTCTCTCTCTCTCTCTCTCTCTCTCTCTCTCTCTCTCTCTCTCTCTCTCTCTCTCTTTCTCTCTCTCTCTCTCTCTCTCTCTCTCTCTCTCTCTCTCTCTCTCTCTCTCTCTCTCTCTCTCTCTCTCTCTCTCATTTGCTCTTCTTATTTCCTTGCTTTAACACTTTTTTTATCTCTTATCTTTCCGTCACTTATTTTTTTATTCGTGCACTTTTCCATCTTCTTCGCTTCATTTATAGGTAATTGGATGTATTTTCTTATCTTTTCTTCCTTTTTCATTGTTTTCTTGTCCTTTTTTTTTCTTCTCCTAATTCACTTCTTTGTTCGTGTCAGTTGTAATAATTATAATCATGATAATTGTTATGTTTTTGTTTATTTTTCTTTTGTTATATATGTTTTTCTTAATTTCTGTTTTTCTTGTTTTTTTTATATCTTATTTCCTTTGCTTGCTTTCGTCGTTTCTTGTTTATTTTTTTCTGTCTTAATCTGTATTTATCATCTTTTTATTTTTTCTCCGCTGATTTATTCTCTTTAAGAAGCATTTTTTTCTTATACTATTTAGCATTTTCCTATTACCATTGCTTGCTTTACTTATCTCTACTCCTCCATAACTTTCCTTATAAATGCATTCTCTCTCTCTCTCTCTCTCTCTCTCTCTCTCTCTCTCTCTCTCTCTCTCTCTCTCTCTCTTTCTCTCTCTCTCTCTCTCTCTCTCTCTCTCTCTCTCTCTCTCTCTCTCTCTCTCTCTCTCTCTCTCTCTCTCTCTCTCTCCAGCATAACATACATCATTGTTATAATCCGTAAGACTTCTTTTTTAAATATGTCTTAAAATC
>JAPQNM010000040.1:8785726-8800726 GCA_029783475.1 Metacarcinus magister
AATGTTCATAGTTTCATTCCATTTACTAATTTATTTTTGTATTTTTGCGTTTATCACCAAATGTGTTTCGTCTATGCCTCCAGGGTAAACAAACTTATTATTATCATTATTATTATTATAAATGTTTCTTGTCTCATAATCCTAATTCTTCTCTCTTCTCCTTCATCTCACGTCTGTTTCATCGTCGTCATTCGTATGTGAAAATAAAAAACCGGGAGGAAGACATGAAAAAGCCGCTGATGGATTGAAAGAAGGAAAGGAGATGAGATAGAGAGGAGGACTGAAAAGGGTTGAGGAGGAAATGAGGAGAGGAAAGGGGAGGAGGGTGGGGTGGGAGAGGTTTAAAGTCTTTCCTTAATGAGTAAAGTTGTTGGGGGTTGGAAGTAGTGGAGGCAGGCAGGTGGAGGGAGAAGGGGGGGCGAGGGGCGTAATATTGACCTTCTAAAACAGAGAAAGTGGAGAGAGAGAGAGAGAGAGAGAGAGAGAGAGAGAGAGAGAGAGAGAGAGAGAGAGAGAGAGAGAGAGAGAGAGAGAGAGAGAGAGAGAACCAATGTGTGATAAAAAAAACTTGTATAAAAAAAAGGAAAGATTAACTAGAATGGATAAATAAAAGAAGGAATAAAAATATATATTAAAAAAGAACGTATGTACATATAAAACTGACATTGATAAAGGAGGGAAAAGCGAGAGAATGTAATAAAGGAGAAAATAAAATCAGTAACCAAAGGGAAACTGGAAAAAAAAAAAAATCAACAAAAGGCCAATTTTCTGATTGCAAAAATAATAAAAGAAAGAGAAAAAAAAGTTTAACACCATAATATTCGCACAAAACGAATAACGAATAATAACGAATATATACAGTACGTCAGCATACGTATAATGTATAAAGTACTAGTATATAACGTTTACTTGATAGGAAAAAACGTAATATAATAAAAAGAAAAGGGAAGGTGATGATTGATGGTGAGTGGTTGTGCAGTATTCAGAATATATATGTAAAAAAAAAAAAAACTATTGAAATATATAGTGTGCGTGTACTGGCCAGTTTTGTAGGGATTGAAGGGAAGGTAAGGGAAGGCAAGGTTAGGTAAGGTAAGGGAAGGGAAGGGAAGGGAGGAGCGAGAAAAAAAAAATCAGGGCTGGTAAATGGGCAGGTAGGTAGGTAGTTAGGTAAGATGGCAAGGTAGGTAGGCAAGGAAGGAGGAAGTGAGGAGCGGAACCAGTAAGTGAAAGTGGTGGAAGGATGGATGTGGTGAGGAGGAGGAGGAGGAGGAGGAGGAGGAGGAGGAGGAGGAGAAGGAGAGGGGAAGAGGAAGGAAGGAAGGAGGCAGTAATGGTTTTGTGCGACGTGCCAAATAGCGTTACGTGACGGCCGTGACGTTACCAACCGAGTGAAAAATTTAACGTCCCAGAATACTGTGAGGAAAGTGAACGGGACTGGCGGGGAAATAAAGCTTCCCGGGAGATGCTGCGTCGATAACACCTGTGGAAGTAAGCATGGAGGGGAGGGAGGGAGGAGGGAGAGAGTGGAGGGAGGGAGGGTTGGAGGGAGGGAGGGAATTTTATTACAAGATCAATTACCCGGAAAAAGTAAATGCCACCAATACAGAGGTGGAATTTTATGCGGAAAGTGGAAAAATGCCCGGCACGATTGTGTGTGTGTGTGTGTGTGTGTGTGTGTGTGTGTGTGTGTGTGTGTGTGTGTGTGTGTGTGTGTGTGTGTGTATGTGTATGTAAATTTTCAGTGCGTTAAGCTTGTACGTCCTTACACACCACACACACACACACACACACACACACACACCACACACACACACACACACACACACACACTTACACACACACTAGGACATAATTCTCCATGACATACTTTTTTATATTCTTGTACTCACGTATTTTCCTCCGGTAATAATTTTTCCATGACAAGATCCTGAAAATGTGTCGCCACATTAAACATTACTTCCCTCCAGTAATCCCTCTCGCTTCATATTCATATTTTGTGTATTCATTTATTTGTATCCGTCGCCGGGAGAGGGAGGGGAGAGGGATGAAGACTAGACATTCCCGAGCCGCGTCCCTGACAATTCGAGGGGAAACTATTTTGATGAGAACCATCTTATTCCTTTACCCGGATCTGATAATGCTGGAGAGATAAACCAGACCAGACCACTCACTGTTACGCGATTCCTTCTATTTTGTGTGAGGAAAGGAAATCCATTATTCTTCCAACATCATTATTCTTGAGGCAGATGGAGGTGTCTAAATCTACTACAAACTTAGTAGCTATTTCGTATCGGTTTTTTTCTTCATATTTTTAAAGCTCATCATCCGATTATCGTGGGCCAAGCACTGAGTCTCCTTGGAGCGAGGCTGTTCTAATATTTGAGCGGAAATTGTGCAAGTTTCTCAATCCACTTTTAGTATAATTTAAACTTTCGGAATGGGGTGCATATTCTCGCCTTTCCTTTCCAATATCCCACGATCCCCTTCCCATCCCTTACCCCCGTCCCACGCCGCCCCCGTTCCTCTCCGCCCCCGTTCCTCTCCCGGCGCGTCCTGCTTCGTCCCCCAAAACCGTCCTACAAGAGTCGCCGATTCAACATTCTCCTCCCGGGGCGACAGGCGGCGACACAAGTTAGAGAGGGCGGAAGATCCATCTTTTGACGCTGCCCTCACCCTTACAAACCCTCCTGCCTTGTGGCCGTGCCGGGGAAGCCAAATACCGAGGCGAGGACATACGTTATTTTTCCCTTTTCAATCCTCTATGTAATATGTTTTTTCCCGATATTTTTTTTGGGGGGGAGGATTCGCTGGCGTTTCGTGGTTACAATTATGTTATTGCAGCAATAGACTACATTATTGTTTCCGTGAGGCGTTTTCCATTGGATTGCATTCGTGTGTTTGTGTTGTGGGGAAAGTGTCACTTGTTGTCCTTTGTTTGTATTGCTCGTATGCCCAACACGCTTCCTGCCTTGAATGAAGAGAGGGTTGTGTGTGTATATTGATGTGTGTGTGTGTGAGAGAGAGAGAGAGAGAGAGAGAGAGAGAGAGAGAGAGAGAGAGAGAGAGAGAGAGAGAGAGAGAGAGAGAGAGAGTGAGAGTGAGAGAGAGAGAGAAGAAAACTTTAAAATTTCACTCCACTCCATTCAGACCTTCGTCATAAAACTTTCATCACACATTCTCGGAAAACGTGTCCTGAAAACTGGATTTTTCACTATCAATTGAAACACAAGTTCACACAAGATGTCCGATAGAGGCCACAGTCCAGTTGGTGTTATTATTATTATTATTATTATTATTATTATTATTATTATTATTATTGTCCGAGATCCACACTATCAAAATATAGCGTAACACTCGCCCCGTCACCTCCACCCCTTGCATTACTACGTCTTTTTGATGTGTTACGGCGTGATTACCCGTTTGTTTAGGTAGTGTTGTTAATGGTGTTTAGGGAGGGATGTGCGGGTAGGTGGTGTGATATTGCAGTCCATATTCACTCATTACCTTTGGTTTATGATGTCAACCCTTGTGTATTTATGATTATTTATTTTCACGGTCAGTTTCGTGTTTTGTGTGTAGGAGCAAATATGCGTATGTTGTGTTCAGTTTATTCTACTCGTCATGAATGAAGTGACAATGAAGGACAGGCACAGCTGCGACATCACATTCTTTTTATTTAAAGCTTGCAGTGTCAGTTTATTTTCAAGTTACTGTGAACCTATGAACTTTGCACCAATCAAAGTTGTGTATCCTACAAAGGTGAAGGTGTTAACACGCCTATAACAGCAGCAACAACAACACAAACAAAAAAGGTATACATGCAACCTGCTCATTTTTTATGCATTTGTAAGGTAGACTCACAAAGGAAACGAAAACTGAAGAAAACTATGAAACTGAACAGGCACGTTCTGAATGATCGAAAACAAGGCGCTGGCAGGACCCTCGATAAACAAGCTTCACGAGCACAGTCACGTCCTCAGTAAGGCTCAGAATAACCCCATCACCACCCCTCACCCTCCTCACCCTCCCACACCCTCCTCACCCTCCCACACCCATCTCACTCAGGTGCTCGGTGAAAGAGGCCAACACAGCTCCCTCCTCCTCCTGTTTGTCGTTATCCTCGTCCTTGTCTTCCCTATCCTTCCCTTCCTCCTCTCCTTCCCTTCCTCCTCTCCTTCCCTCCCTCCTCTCCTTCCTTTCTCCTCAAAGCACCGTTGGGGGACAGCTCGTTCGCAAGTGGCCTTCGATGTTATACAGATTGTTGTTTGCTTCTGGTAACGACACGGCCTCTTGACCAACTTGCTGCGGCGTATTTTTACTGTATGTTTGTTTGCTGGAAACGTGTGTAGGTTGTTGTTGCGGTGGTGGTGGTGGTGGTGGTAATGGATGATGTCGTCACCGTTCCTTTCTGGTAGTGTAAGATAGGGTAGTGTAAGATGTATGAATTTTCCTTTCATGCTTTCCTCCCGTGTTTTCTTTCCTCCTTGTCTCCTTTTTACTCCTCAAATCTATCGTATACATAAAAGGTGTTTGATCTTTATTTATATATGAATATGTAGAGTCCTTCTTTTGATATCTAATATTTACCTTGCAATAAACGTCTTTAATAACAAAAGAAAAAAAAATAGGGAGATTCTTAATCAACCGTGAGCAGAAGAACACATCTCTTTAAATTATTATGTAATTATATTTCTTATTAATAACTTTAAAATTTATCTTTTCCTTTTTTATCTTCTTTCCAAGTGTTTTTTTTCTGTGGTTTCCGTGCTTACCAATTTATTTGATCAATCCATTAACTTCTGTGTTGGTAAAGGTAATTTTGTGGCAAGTATTGGGCTGTGGCTGTTGTGTTGGTGTAGAGAGGTGGGCGAGCACAGGTGAGATGAAGGTGGTGGTGGTGGAGTGTGGTGGAGGAGAATGTAGTGAAGGTGGAGGAGAATGTGTTGAAGTGGAGAGTTGGTGTGCGAGGGAAGGGACGCCTGGTGGTGGTGGTGGTGGAGTGGTTGAGGGAAACATTGAGGGAGGGTGGAGTGAAGGAACACAAGGTTAAGGCGATAAAGAAAATCACTACTATCGTAAATCCCGTCCGTTCGTAGCGGCGGCGTAAAGAATGGGTTATCGGGCCCCAGGGAGATGGATTGCGTGGTGCAGTGTTGCACACACACACACACACACACACACACACACACACACACACACACACACACACACACACACACACACACACACACACACACACACCCTTAATATAGGAGAGGAGAGGAGAGGAAGTGTGGGAAGTAGTTCCGGAAAGGCAGGAGGAAAAGGAGGAATAATAATGGATGTAAAGGAGGAGGAGGAAGAAGAAGAAAGATGAATATGAATGCCTGTTTTCCTGAACATTGCCTACTACTACCTTCCCTGCCAAGTGGAAGCTTTTCATTAATATAATCTGTAAAGGGCAGAAAATAATATATATATATATATATATATATATATATATATATATATATATATATATATACATATACATATACATATACATATATGTATATGTGTATATATATATATATATATATATATATATATATATATATATATATATATATATATACATTACTACGACTACGACTACTACTACTACTACTACTACGACTACGACTACGACTACGACTACTACTACGACTACGACTCCTATGACTACTACTTAGATTGTATAACACGTACTTTTGGTCAAGTTAATATTGCACCACGAACATAACCCGTAGCGTATCACATGAGTTCGCTCCCTTGCACTTAATGAAGAAAGTTGTATCGGCGTAGACACACACACACACACACACACACACACACACACACACACACACACACACACACACACACACACACACACACACACTCCTACACACACACACACACATATATGAGAAGGAGGGCAAGAGGGGATATGATTGAGGTTTTTAAATGGGTAAAAGGAATTAATAAGGGAAACATTGATCAGGTTTTAGAAATTAGTAGTCAGGATAGGACACGTGGAAATGGGTACAAGGTAGAAAAACTTAGATTCAGGACGGACAGGTAAATATTGGTTCACTAACAGAGTGGTGAACGATTGGAATAGGCTGGGTAGACACGTAGTAAGTGGTGAGTCAATAGGTAGCTTTAAAAGACGGTTGGATCAGAGTATGGATAGGGATGACAGGTGGGAGGGATAAATATTGGATTATTCCAAGGGTGAGGGACAAGGAACTGCCTCGTGTAGGTCATCAATTGGCCTCTTGCAGTCTCCTCAATTCTTATGTTCTTATTCATTATTTTTATCATCATTACATTTTACTTATTTTTTTTTCTAATGAATTCACATGCAAAGTTTTTAATGTTCTCAATATTTTTTTCGGGTTAAAATTAATGTTTTTTTCTTTCCTTTGCCGCAGAATTTTGAAGTCGTGCCGTACCCGAAGGAGAAGTATGGACAGTTTCACCGCGGGGACTCCTACATCGTCCTCTATGTGAGTATTGAGAGAGAGAGAGAGAGAGAGAGAGAGAGAGAGAGAGAGAGAGAGAGAGAGAGAGAGAGAGAGAGAGAGAGAGAGAGAGAGAGAGAGAGAGAGAGAGAGAGAGTGTGACATTGTGTGTTACCTGAAGAATTGCAGGATTTTTGTCTATCCTACGTGTCTCATTTTCATTATTTACTTACTTCTCATTATCATTATCCTTCTCTTCCTTCGTCATCTTCTCTCCTCCTTCTCACGTTTCGTCTTAAGTTCTTCTATCTATCGTACTCGTAAATTCTCTTTTTTTTCTTTTTTTTATTCCTCTCCCTCTCCCTCCTTCCTTCATCCCTCCCTCCCTCCTTCTCCAGCTCCTCTGTTCCTCTTTACTGTTGACATCGGCCTCACATTTCCCATTGGTCTTTGCTCATCAATACCTCTGTGGCACATGAATCCATAGCTTTATTTGCCTCATTAAACCCAGCCAGCAAGTCTCGTTAATCTCTTTGTTTTCATCTTTATTAATATTTGTCTCAATGAACTCAAATTAATCCTTTCCATGTTTGTTTTTCTCCCTTTTATGTGAATTTTTATCCGCCTCATTAATTCCTTTTCAAATATCCTCTTCAGTTCGTGTTTTGCAGTAATGCGTCGCGTTCAGACTTATCGTCGTTACTTGACTCCTCTGCTTAATGCTTCCAAGGATGGCGGTCTCATTATTGTGTGCTGGATGTTAAAATGTAAAACCGATGAAGATATAATAGACTTTATTGGAAAATAATAATTGGTATGAAAGTGACTTATTATTGTTCACACACACACACACACATACACACACACGCGCGCGCGCACACGCCTGTCATTCTGCAATCTTAAGTTCGTGCCTTGCTCAAGGTGTAAAGTTTTCACTGATGAAAGAGCAGTTGTTGTTGATGTTCTTGAGGAAGAGGATGGGGTGTGTGAGGTGTGAAAGGTCACAGTTTTATCTATAGATCAGACTATGTGAAGTCTTAAGCACTGCTCTGGTAATAGCTAGTGATCACAAGTCCAACACGATATTCGAAACTGGACAAATTACACACCATACTTTTTTGTTAGCAAACTACATGTTAACTTCCTTTCCTAACACTTAATTAATGATCTCTAATTAACATACGAGCTCAGTTACTTTTTAAAAGCAGAAAAGAGTCCGTAGAATTAAGAATTGCTCTCAAACAAACTTCTCGTTTGCTTTCCGGCGAAGGATCAACATCACCCATAAACTCAGACAAACTTCTCGTTTGCTTTCCGGCGAAGGATCAACATCACCCATAACCTCAGACTCGGTAGTGTTGGCCGCCGCCATCTACGGAGGCACAAGTATCGTAGTTATGCAAAGTGGCTAAATCTATCCTATATTTTACGTCATGTTACTCGTGTCATGTCTCCTTGTCACAAATCTGGTCATGTTGCAGACCATGTAATTGTAATTGTATTTAAGATAAACAAAAGTACGTACACATCTTGTTCAACTTTGGAATGTGTCAACCCGTCGGTAAGTCCAGAGTGAGAAAACAAGTGTGTAGAGCAATAGACCTGAAAAGTTGTGTGAGGAGTGAGGAGTGGTGGGAATGTTTTGTGTTTCTGAACTGGTTGCTAACATTATTATTTTTTTGCAGACAACTGTCTTCAAAAACAATAAGAGTTGGGACTTGCACTTCTGGCTTGGCTCCGAGACATCGCAGGTGAGGGCGTCTATGAAATTAATTTGATCAGACCATATAATGTGATGCATAACCTATTCACACAACACAGATCTTAAAACTAGTTGTATCAGTGATGGGATTCTTGATGAACCCTCATCCTACATATTATTTCATGTCACACATTATTATATCTAGCTAGAATTTACCCATTGAAAGTATCCTACCTAGGTGTCTAGGCTGTTGCTAGTTAGTGGTAGAAGCTGTGGAACGAGGCTCGGAATAGTGTTGTCTTAGTGATTTATTCTAAAAACCCTTGTTTTGAAACACTGATAAATTGATCTAAAGGGAAGCCATGAGAGGGAGGAGCCAGGGATCAAATCCATGATGTGATATTGAAGTTAATGACTTTGCCATTTGAAGCATAATGATCATCATGGCTCAGGTTGGGTTTGGTTAACGTTCTTGAGTGTTGTGTCACCACGTTATGATGAAACACTGAACCATAACATCACCTGCCACCCACAGGATGAGGCTGGGGCGGCGGCCATCAAGACGGTGGAGCTGGATGACATGCTGGGCGGCGTGCCCGTGCAGCACCGTGAGGTGGAGGAACACGAGTCATCCCTCTTCCTCTCCAGGTGGGTCCTTCAACACTTATTTAAGGTCACCAGCAATGGTCAACAAAGATCTTTCACCTGAAGGTATTTCTTAAAATTATTTAAGATTTATTTTTTTTTACATAACACTTGAAGTTGAGATGATTAGAATATAATTATTTGTCTGATATATTCATGTAAGGTAATGTGTGTGAAAGTAAAAGATGGCTGCTCTACTGTATGATGGAATTTTGAGTCTTCCATTCCCATTGTCCATTCTGTTAGTGATACAGAATATTGTGATAACATGGATATCCTTCATGATGCACTTCAATACATTGTTCACTGATGAAATGTTTCCATAGATAAGAAAGTAGCTGGACAGGCAAAGAGTTACCAGTCAGTGCTTCTTCTTATGCTTAAAGGACATCTGTGATACACATGATCACTATGTAAAACAAATTTGGGCTGCATACAAAATACATACAAAATACACTCTTTTCCTTTAGTTGATCCCAAAAGATGTTTGGTAATCGTTGACATGATCACCAAATACTCTACAACCTTGTGAATAGGATATTTGCATATACAGTAGAACCTCGCAGTATAAGTTTAATTCGTTCCAAGACAGCGCGTTGTGCAATTTACTAGTCTTAAATATAAATTTTCCTATTGAAATTCTCCCGTCTCTCTCTCTCTCTCCCGTCTCTCCCATCTCTCCCTCTCTCTCTCTCCCTCTCTCCCTCTCTCTCTTCTCTCTCCTCTCTCTCTCTCTCTCTCTCTCTCTCTCAAATTTTCTCTCTCAAATTTTTACTCGTCGTACGATACAAAAATGCTCACAAATGGTGGCTCGTAAAGCAAGTTGGTCACACAATGGTGCACTCGTACTACTAGGTTCTACTGTATAACATATTCTTTCTCTCTTTCTCTCATCTGTTTCAGCATTAAGATCGACATTAGGAGTAAGGAGAATGTACGTACATGGCAGGAAATAAATGGTTTTACTAGTAGAGGGATATATTAAGAAATAACAACTATGGATTTGTGATGGAAATGAGTGTCAATAGTTATTCAAAACTCATTAAAATCTTTACCGAAAGTATTATGTCAAGGAACAACTTGATTATGTTCCTCATTTCATGTTTCTCATTACATGTTTCTCATTTCATGTTCCTCATTTCATGTTCCTCATTTTGTCTTCCTCATTTTGTGTTCCTCATTTCGTGTTCCTCCGCCTCTGAACTTGGGCACATTAATGTAGTACTAAGGCTGATGAACCTTCCACCACCAGGTTCAAGAAAGGTGTGAGGTACCTGAACGGTGGTGTGACCTCAGGTTTCCGCCACGTTGACCCTGATGCTCCTTACCCCGCCCGGCTCTTCCACGTCAAGGGACGCAGGAATGTGCGCGTCAAAGAGGTGAGCTTTGTATACAGTATATTATTATGCATGCACCCAATTCATTTGTATGTGTGTATGTGTGTATAAGATGAACTATTTTTGTGCCTTGTTGTGAGGACTTGCTCTCGCTCTCTTGCTTTCTTTGTTTCCTTATTGATCAAACCTGGGATCTAAACCCCAGATTCATAGCCACTTTGGTTAAGTTCTAAATGACATGATGACCACTTTACTCTATGCCCAAAGGAACTTACATTACCAATCAAACCATTATAATTACTCGGGTCCAAGTAGAATTTTGTCGACGTTGACTATCCTGTCACTACAAGGCTGTTATATAGATGTGATAGAAAATAAGCAGACAACAGTTGACAAATTCAGTTAAAACAGATAGATTGTGGCCATGACACTGAATGATTAGCAACAATAGTGATGTAATAGTATGATTCCTTTACCTAACCAGGCATCACATCCAAGGCTACTGTTTCATTAAGATAGAGACAAACTCAGTTTATTTGGACTGTGAATATACTGTAATAGTTATAACCAACAGGTCTTCGGGGATGTGTTGTTGTTATGTGTTATTTCTCATAACAAGTCATGAAGTTACTTAACAACCAGTGACAAGGTGCTGTAATAACATGAATATACATCACCTTGCTCAGAAATACCATTAATTTCTTGATATATAATGATACTAGAAAGAAAACAAATTTTCTTAGGAATTAAGTAATTTCGAAATATTATGTAGAACTCCCACAAATGTAGATTACACAAAGCAATTTTCCTTACAGGTGGAGGTGGGTGTTGCCTCCATGAACAAGGGTGACTGCTTCATTCTGGACTGTGGTGACCAGATCCATGTGTACATGGGTCCTGCCAGCCGACGGATAGAGCGGCTGAAGGCCATCACTGCTGCCAATGGCATCAGGGATGATGACCATGCTGGCAAGGCTAAGGTGGTGGTTGTAGGTAAGTGTATTCTCATAATTATGTTATACGGACCAATTATCAGAGAAGCTATACTAAATAGATGCAATCAAACTAGGAAGGTCAACTGTGATTCTGATTATTCCCTTCCTGCATATCCCCCTTCACATTCCCCTTCACATCCCCCTTCACCATTCACATCTCCCTTCACCCTCCTCCACCATTCCCTGAAGCGTCACAAGACTCAAGGTATTACTTAAACCAACTAATAATGTTTTATTTTTCTGGTAGGCCTATCACACTTTATTTCAAGTTCACATTTTATGATTATGCTCCACTGTACTTCGTATTCAGTATTTAAACTTGTTTCACGCCATCGTGTCTTCAAATCTATAATCAATAGATTATGTATTTTTAAAGTTGGAAATGATTTAATAGACTTAATTTTTCTCAGATGAGTCTGCCTCCGGAGATGAGGTTGAGGCCTTCTTTGCCGGCATGGGTGGAGGTTCTCCTGATGATGTTGCAGATGAGGCTGCAAGTGGTGATGATGCAGCTTTTGAGCGTTCGGAGGCTGTGAGTTTTAAGAAATGTGCATTTGTGTAATTCACATTATTGAGGACATATTTATGGATAAAAAACATTTTAGATCCTAAGTGACATTTTATTCATTATTAAATCGTATCCTTGAACAGATTGCGGCTACACTGTATCATGTGTTTGAGGACAGCACGGGAGCAATGCAGACCAAGAAGATTGGAGAGAAGCCACTCCTTCAGTCCATGCTGGACTCTGGGGTAAGGTGGTGGTGGTGCTTTTTATTATCCTTGTGTTCCTCTTCTGATTCTTTTTACTTTAATGGTTATAGGTGCATGATTATAAAGTTTAACACAGCAGTAATATATAAGGAACATAATAATATGTAATACTGATCTTGATAACTTTCTTCTCATTCTGTTTGTCTTTTTATATTTTTGTTCAGGTTTTACATTAGTCTCGGCCTCATTGTTGTAAACCACAATGGCTGTTATGGCCTGTATGGAGTGCAGGATGGGTGGATTTTGTGTTCACTTTATATGTAAATCATTATGTATGTGTTATAGTGATCGATAGGTCTACTGACAAGCATTGAAAAAAAAAATGCATAGTGTAACCAAAAATTTTCATAAGGGTAAAATGTGCATTTCATTGCACATTGCATTAATAATTACCAAATCATCATTTGTATATAATAATGCATGCTTATCGCACTTTTGATACATACTTCTAACGGATGTTATGTATGAAAAGAAGCCTGAATTAAATTTATTTTCATTTTTTTTGCTTTTTCAGTATTATTAATTTCGGTTATGTTGTTTTTATTTCCACATCCAATTTAAACCACCATTGCGTGAGGTTTAATGACTGTCTTCCACCACCAGGAGAGTGCACAGGTAAATATGATGGTCCACTTTGCCCTCTTTGTTGCACTGCATTCTTATATTGTCTGAGCTTGGAAACTCAGCATCACCTCCTGCCTTCCTCACCTGTTGCATTTGTGCTCCATGTATTATATTTAGTAATACTGTTTGCTAAAAGTTAAAATTTTTTCTAATTCATCTTATAAACTTCTTTAGTGATGAGAAATTTCCAACAAAGTTTTCGCTACTTTTTTATGTTACACTCGCAGATGCTAAAGAAAATATTTACACGACTGACGTTTGATATTTGTGTAGAGTGAAGTGTATGTTAGAACTGGAGTTTTGTGAATGACACTTACTTAATGGACTTGTCTCTGTACTTCTGGCATTTAGGTAGAATGGGATAACACAAATAATGTGGTCTTTGTATACTGTAGTATGTATATGTATCTAAAAACCTAATGAGAAACCTGGACATTTTGACTTTCTGCCAGGAATGTGGTACTTCTTTTATAGAAAAGGTGGGGCATGTGTACCACTTTTAACCTTAAGAATCTCTCTCACTCAGTTTGTCACTTGAGTCGTACCATTAAACCTTTTGCCAGGCGATCGCTAGCACTGGTGAAAGGCTTAATGGTACGACGCAAACAGTATAAGGGTGGACCATTAAACCTTTTACCATGGCTGGTGATCGCCTGGTGAAAGCTTTAACGGTATGACCCTTTGTCATTGCTTCTCTTCTGTATATGTATTTTCTGACAATAGCTTGAAGATGCTTATATAAATATACAGTCAGAACTGTTTTATGCCTGTGTCTAATCATAGTTGTGTTTCATTCTGAACTACTTCTCTTACTTTATTTTCTTATTTACTGGACTAAAATATAATCTTAGGTTACATTAATATTAATATGGTACTGAAATTTTATGGTCTGTATTGATAATGATTGTCAGTTAACCCAGAGTTTAAGTAATGCACAGAGGGTTTCTTGCTTGGGTCTTGTGATCAGGAATAGGATGTACAGATTGGCCCCACGTGGCTAGTGAGTGAATGGATCTTAATGTTGGTAGCACTTGGTCTTTTCTATTTTTCCTGATTGGGTCCATGTGGTTAATGAACAAAAGGGTTCTTGATTTTGGTGATGGTTTCTCCGGTTTTCTATTTTTCTGAAATGACTGTTTATAAAATAGGATGTAAATACTATGTGTACATCCATGTTAATGTTCTCTCAGTAGAGTCTCTCCTTGTGTATACTTGATACTACAGTAGTGTAATTGTATCCCCAGCTGTACTAGTGAAGTGATAGATGATAGTGTCCTTTGTATTAAAAGACTTATTTATGATTATAGAGTTAAATAACATTCCATGGTAAAGAAATTAATATATTATCTGCATAATCAAAGAGGTATTAAAGAAATATCCCTATGATCCAGGCTGCAAAAATACCACCACAGTATTTCCTGTGGCTTGTTAAAGGAGACCAAAAGGGACGGAGCGAGGTGTTCGGGTAGTCCCTCTATATCTATTCCTTGAAAAGACAAGTTGTAGGGACGTCAGGGAGAGTAAAGTCTCCCTGGACCGTAATTGCCTAATCTTGGCTATCCCATTTTACTGGGTATATAATCCAGGTATTTTGATAAATAGATAGATTAAAGACCTGTTCACTTACCTCAGATCAGCACAGACTCTTAAATACTAAGTTTAGAAATTAATGCAAATTAAATTTTTTATTTACCACTGTACTTTTATCCTTGTAGTTTATTTTGTAGTCATTCCAGGAGTATTTCATGGTTACATATATGTACATTTGTATGTCCTTTTACATTAACACGTAATTTAAATAGTATCATGTTATTAGTGAATTGATATAACATTTAGTGTAATAATATTACATCATATTTAATTGCAATACAATTCTTCTGGAAGCAGACATTTTTCTATAGACATATTGTGTGAAGTAGCTTTGCTGAATTTGCCTGTCAAGAATATATTCATGCTGTGGGGGAAATTTTTGGTTCTGGTAAATACTCAACTACAGACTTCTATTGGAAAGCAGATATCCCTGTAAAGATATTGATGGGAGGTTTCACATGTAACTATAATATTTAAGTTTGCTGAAATGCACTGAGCAGGTTCAGTCCTTTCCACCTGATTGGTCAATGGAACTTGTCCGTACAGTTCCATGACATTAAATAAATATGATTGAGACTATTTAATGAGTTGTATATTATTTTATAGAAAAAATGTACCATTATTTTGTTATTTGACATAATGAAGTTGAAAGATTATTATGATTTATTAAGAACTCAAGTAATATTTAATAAAGAGTCAATGACAACACTTAGATTCAATGTTGGTTGTGTAAGTAAATTGAGTTAATTAGTTAAATTTATATCCTAATCATCTTTTGGATTAGTAATGTTAGATGACTAAATAATGATAATTTTTCTTCTATAATGTCATTAAATATTCCTGATCACATTTGTATAATACGTCGTGCAACTGTACGGACACGTTCA
>JAPQNM010000040.1:8805726-8820726 GCA_029783475.1 Metacarcinus magister
TTATTATTCATATATTTGATATTTTGTGTGAGGCAACAATGTTTTGGGCATCTTTGGGCGGATTCCTTCCTTCCTTTTAATGAAACTGGTGGTAGATGGGGAGTTCCCACTTCTTGCTGTAGTGTTCCTCCTCAGGTAACATTACATACAGTGAGTAACAAGCTGAAACAGTAAGCATTTGTTGTATTAAGAACAATGTTTCATTACAGTGAAGTGGTTAATCCTATTGATGGAGTAGGTAGCTACTCCTATTGGTATTCTTTGATCTGGTTCATTAGTGAACGGTCAGTTCAGTCTTAAGGTGATGGAGAAGTTTGCAACTTATACCCCAAAAAAACACTTACATCTCCTTTGAGGAGTCATTGCCAGATCTATAGTGACCTTCCAACAAAAGTAAATGTTCTTTGTCATTTGTTAACTCAGTTCCTGAACCAAAGATGCAAGACATCTTTTAGAAAAGTGATTAATGACCAGATTGGGAATTTCATGGGTGAGGTTAGGATACATTTCAGAACATCATATGATGTAATGTAAAATGGATGTCCCTTGGCATCATATTTAATGGAACAGATGATTAAACATTGATATATGAGTAAGGAATTAGGAGAGAAGAATGAATTAGTGATGAATCATTACCCGAGCAGGTCAGATGGTGGTGTTCCTGGGCGGCAAGGCATCGGGCTTCAAGAATGTGCATGACCACGACACCTACGATGTGGACGGCACTCGTCTCTTCAGGGTGTGTAACTTGGCAGCGCATAGTTCTTTCCTGCAATATTATAAGTATACATGTACAGGAAAGTAATATCTAGTTAGATCAAATCTATCCGGAAGCAATAGTGTACTTCTAAAATTAAATGAAGTTATTAGTGATTATAGAACATGTAATCTGAATATTACTCAAAAACCTATATATTTCTTTTATCATACCTAGTTAAGATATGTGAGTTTGGAAGGTTATTGTGAAATAGTGGGAGTGTCTTGTATAGTAGTGGTCCTCTATGTATGATGATGATGGTAATGATGGTGATGGTGATGGTGATGATGGTGATGATGATGATGGTGATGGTGATGATGATGATGATGGGGATGATGATGATGATGATGATGATGGTGATGATGATAATGATGATGCCTCAGGTGCGTGGTACATGTGACTTGGACACACGAGCTGTACAGGTGCAGGAGGAAGCGGCATCACTCAACTCTGATGACGTCTATGTCTTGGAGACTCCGGCCAAGACTTTCCTGTGGATTGGCAAGGTTAGATTTTAGGAACAAATGATTTTTTTTATACTATATCCAACAGACTTGTTACCATATGCAATATTTGATGTGAAGTATGATTTTAATGAATTTTGAGTCAATGAGTCTGGTGAGCTTAAGACTATATAGAACTTTTACAGTATATAGAACTTTTAAAGCTTTAGTCTACAGTGGATGATGATAAGGATAGAATAATGTAATTGCTCATTTTGTTGAATGTAAACGGTAAGATCAGCCTTTAAAGAATTCTGGTGCTGCTAACTTTATCCAACAAAATCTTTTTCAAGACTTTACCAATGGTAGATACAATTTTATGAATCATAGAGGAAGGTGTAGTGATGCTTTTGTATTAAAATAACTTCTCACCAGGGTGCTAATGAGGAGGAGAAGACCATGGGAGAGAAAGTGGCATCGCTGGTTTCTCCCGAGCGTGAGCTGCAGGTGAGTACTGTCGTCAACACTCATGGATGGGGAGAGAAAGAACAGTGATGGATTGCTTGCTGAACTACACACATACACAACGTTATTTCTATGCATCTTCCTGAAGTTTGTTTCCCATAAAAAAATGTAAAGGACAGTGAAATGATGAATTAGTTGCATTGTAAAATCAGTGGTCATAGTATATAGGAAGGGTATACATTATATTTCCATAATTTTTCCATATATGCATCTACATAATGACTGTAAATCTTCATTATTAAGGAAATCCAAAACATTACTTAAAAGTAAACTTCACTTATTATACTACTGTCTAGAAGGTAGTTTTATGTTAACTGTTGAAGGATATGAGTTTTTGAGACACTGAAGAACACTAGGTTTTCCTCATTGCCTCATTCAGAAATGATAAAAAGATAAGAAGATGGTGTTGTAGGGCATCTATTTGGGAGTTATTCAAGATTTTGCTGTGAGGGTAGCTGTATTTAAGTCTATTTTGCTCTGTAGTGGGGCCTGCAACAATACTACTGTACCACCATATTCCCTGCAGCTTGTAGAAGGCGACCAGATGCAACGGAGCGAGGGATCTGGAAAGCCGTCCTCTTTATTCTCTCATATAGAAAGACAGGGTACAGAGGACACGGTGCAGAGGGGGAGGGGAAAGTAAATTTTCCCTTAACCTTAAGTCCTAAGGGTCGTACCATAAAACCTTCCGCCACACTATCTCCAGCCCTGGCAAAAGACTTAATAGTACAACCCAAAGAGTATAAGGGTCATACTATTAAGCCTTTCACCAGGGCTGGGGATAGTGTGGCGAAAGGTATAATGGTACGACCCTTAGTGCCTTGTCTTGGCTACCCCCTTTTAATGGGGATATAAGCCAGGTATATAAATAGGTAAATTGATATCCCCATTAGAAGGGGATAACCAACACAAGACATTTTAGAGTTCAGGGAGACTACTCTCCCCTCTCCCTCTTCATCCTGTCTTTCTGTTGGAGAGAATACAGAGCAAGGGCTTTCCAGATCCCTCGCTCAATTTCTTTTGATCACCTTTTATGAGTCGCAGCGAATACAATGATGGAATTCTTGCAGAACCCACAACAGGGACATTACATCATGCAATTCTGATTGTTAGTTCTCTTCAGATGTTCATATTGGATATAAATTATTATCTATCTGCCTATAGGCTCTGATGCCTGCTTCCCTTACCCAATGTCCCCCAAGAGGATGGCCACGGCAGAAGAGCCTCCACCTCTCCCTTTCCAAACACTCCCTTCTTGCTAATTTAATGCCTCCCCTTCTATCATGTATGTACTCTTTCACTTTATCCTTCCGTCTTACAAAGGCCTTCCTCTCCTCCTAGGACCCTCAGTTTCACTCGCATACACTTTCTTCACAAACTCTTCACTTTTCTTTCTCTCCATTTGACCAAACCACCTCAAAGTATTCCTTTTCACCCATTCCACTACACCACACTTCACTCCATTTGCACAAGGTCCCATACCACATCTTTCATACAAGCTTTCATTACTCTCGCCCTCCCATCTTGTCATGCCACATGCTCCTCTCAGATAACTCCTTTCCATAGTGCGCACTCTTGACTACTGTGCTCTATTCTATGTCCAAGTCTGTGATCCATACGTTAATGTTGGTAGGAGAATACTGTTCCTTAAACCTCTCTTTCTCCATGGCCACATTTCTTATTCTAATAACCCTTGCGAGTGATCCTATGACACACCTGCCTTTCACAGCTCTCTTATTTCTCCTTCTATCTCTCCATGTTTGTATAACACTGTTCCCAAATACCTAAACTCCTTCACTTCCTCCATTCTATCTACTCCTATAAGTACCTCACACCTTCCTACTGCTGGCACACTTACTCAATAAGGTGTACTAAAATTTACCATTTCTGCTTCCCTCCTTTCAAGATTTATAAATATGAATTACAAGTTTAAAATTCACCATGCTTCAGACACTCCCTGAAGGTGAGGAGGAAGATGCTTTCTGGGAGAGTCTCGGAGGCAAGGGAGAGTACCAAACCAGCCGGGATATGGACAGGCCACTGCTTTACCCTCGCCTCTTCCACTGCACCATTTCCCCAGCAGGCTGCCTCCGGGTTAATGAAATATCTAATTTCTCCCAAGAGGTGAGTCGGTAGAGATTTTGCAAAAGCTTGTTTATATCGGATAATGTGAGTATCTCTACAAGTGCACTTTGATGCTTGACTTGTAATAGCTTGTATGACTGTGCAAAGTTGTCAGTTGTATTTAAGTCATGAACAAAGCCTTATCTCCTGTTTCAATGAGGGTTTGTATGCATTACACAATATTAAGAGCAACAATCATGTCAATGGTTAATAAAAGATAATAAGGAATTGATTGAAAGTGAGTATAATGCAGTGAAAGAGCCTTACACCTTCCTACTGCAGGCACACTCACCCTATAAAGTGAACCAGAACAAGTTAAGTTACAATATTGTAATCTAAGTTCTAACATACATCTTAATTCCAAAGTTTTTTTTTTTTATATATATTAAAAGGGTAATGGCTAAGGGAAAACAGAAATAAGTAAAAAAAAATCCCGCTTGTCGCCAGACCCTGTAAAGAGGACAGTAGGAGAATAGAAGCAAGGGGTGGAGATCCAGTTAACATTAGAGGTGTCTTGACACTCCTCTCTTGAAAGAGTTCAAGTCATAGGCAGGTGGAAAAACAGACAAAGGAAGAGAGTTCCAGAGTTTACCAGTGTAAGGGATGAAAGAGTGAAGATACTGGTTAACTCTTGCATTAGGAAGATGGACAGAATAAGGATGAGACGTAGAAAGTCTTGTGCAGCGAGGCCGCGGGAGGGGGGGAGGCATGCAGTTAGCAAGTTCAGAAGAGCAGTCAGCATGAAAATAGCGGTAAAAGATAGATAAAGATACAACATTGCGGCGGTGACTTAAAGAATCAAGAAAGTCAGTTAGAGGAGGAGAGTTGATGAGACGAAAAGCTTTAGACTCCACCCTGTTTAAAAGAGCTGTGTGAGTTGAGCCCCCCCAGACATGTGAGCCATACTCCATACATGGGCGGATAAGGCCTCTGTACAGAGCAAGCAGCTGAGAGGGAGAGAAAAATGGACGCAGACGCCATAGGACACCTAACTTCTTGGAAGCTGATTTAGCAAGAGTAGAGATATGAAATTGCCAGTTTAGATTTTTAACAAAGGATAGACCGAATGTGTTTAATGTGGTGGAGAGGGGAAGTTGAGTGTCATTGAAGAAGAGGGGATAGTTATCTGGAAGGTTATGTCGAGTAGATAGTTATAGAAATTGAGTTTTTGAGGCATTGAACAAAACTAGGTTTGCTCTGCCCCAATCAGAAACAAGTGAAAGATCAGAAGTTAAGCGTCCTATAGCATCTCGCCTTGAGTCATTTAATTCTTGTTGGGTTGGGCGTCTGTTGTACGACGTTGAAAAATGCAAGGTGGTGTCATCAGTAAATTTTGACTTCTTTTTTATCTTTCAGGACTTGAATGAGGATGATGTGATGGTGTTGGACTCTGGAGATGAAGTGTATGTATGGGTTGGCCGCGGCTCAGATGAGGAAGAGAAAGAGAAGGCTCTCACCATGGCAGAGGTGTGTGCTAGTAGGCAGGATTAGGTTAAGCTACTTCACGCTCTTTTATGAAGCTGGAGTGTAATATGTATATCTGTGAAAATATATATATTGAAAATATTATAGAAAAATAAGTTGAATGTTTGTATAAGCTTTGAGTGAAGCTTCAATTTAATTGGAAAAAAATAAATGATTGTAAAACAACAACAATAACAAAGTGAAGTATAATGATATCTTCTTTTGACAGAATTACATCAAGACTGACCCTACGGAGCGCTCCTTGGATTCAACGGTGATCGTCCGCCTTAACCAGGGAGAGGAACCTGCTGCCTTCACCGCCATCTTCCCGGCATGGAACGCCGACCTGTGGGAGGTGAGTGACAGTGTGTTAATGTCAGGAAAGGTTGTCTTTCTGATTGCAAATATCTTCATTATCCTTAAAACCAATTATCTTCATTATCCTTAAAATGATCTTCATAAATATATATATGAATGATTATATTAAGCTAAATTCTTATCCTTTACTTTAATCAGACTATAGATAGATAGATACATATCAAAAGTTGGTATGCTGTAATGAATTTCAACTTTGTAATCTAGTTGCATATCAAGATGCCTTTAGAATGCCATTGTTTGCATTTAGCACCAAAAACTATCTGACAGGTGACATTGTAACATGCACAACAAACTGTACATCATCCACAGCTCATAGATTGTCCCATTCCTTGCTCATATAGGGACTGAGTAGAACCACATAGTTGATATGATTTGAGACAGACTTCAAATTTCTGATAAACAAAGTGTCTTACAATTAAATGATATCCTTTTGTCTTCTAAATGAGAAAGTTCTAACACTGTTGATGCCCCTTAATTAAAAAATACTCTGCTTAGTAAACAAACACTTACACTTCTATTTAAATTGTTATCGATTAGTAAGCATTTATATTAAATACTAAATATCTCTGGTTGTCTCTTACAGAAGGTGGATTAAGCGGCTTTCGTACTGTGATGTGCGTTGTGTGTTCCTAGGTGGTATTGCTTACAGCTTAACCTACACATTGCATTGCCTGTAGTGCATGCTGTCCCTATGGCAGTTTGTTCTGCTACATGTAGGCATAAGAATTGTAAGGGGCTGAGGGATGGCTATCTTAAGGGAAATACTTGGGAAACTTAGTCATCTAAGCATTGAGGCGCTGTGATATACATGATATAGTTAGAGGAAGAAATGGAGATCGATAATTTGTTCTCGTCACCGTAGTGATTAGCCTCAGCATGCTGGTATAAGGCAGCTGGATATCATTGCGTGTGTAAGAAATATGTTGAATTGTTTATGACTATTATAGACATTAGCAAACAGTGGCTAGGGTTTCATCTTCATATCACAAGTGCATCAATAGTTTGAGTTTTAATACATACTCTTAAGATTCAAGCACACAACCTGCATTAGTGAGCTGTGGTGGTGTGACATTTGTACCAATTAAGGAGCGGTGCTTTGGGCTTTTATTAAGAATAGTGTCACTCAAAATCATCAGTCATTAGAGTTGTAAGAGGCAGGTCCTATGCTTCATGGCATGAACCTTTTTCACTTGGATGGTATCTTGCGAAGTATTTGAGTTTTATTACTAGGAACTAAGTTTCCAAAATACAAAAGTATTATATGGATTCTTCGAATTAATTATGGTTCAAAGAGATGAGGGCTAGGTTTTGAAAATACTGTATCATGACACAAAGTTTACAGCTGTATTGGTTAAGTATTGGAGAGGTGATCTCAGGGAAAAGTGCAAATCTAATGATAATGATTTTCAAATCTTTTTCTTTTCCGTTAGATGCAAATTTTACTTATGAAGAAAGCATGGAGGTTAGCATGGGTTCACTATGGCTAGTACACAATTAGCATGTCACCTGATTGGCTGCTGCGCTCCAAAGTACCGTACAACCTATCGACACTTTTATTTTATATACATCTGGCTTCCCAAACAAGTGGAGAACACACAAAGCAGAATGCATGGATACACTCAGTTTTAAATATCCGCAGAGATAATTTTTACACAGCTTAAAATCTTTAATATATAGAAACAAAACTAAGAATGTAGTATGTAGCAGAAAGTGGACTTCACTTCATAGAAGGGTTTGGTTGGTGTTACATAACTGACATTAGAATGTCACTACCATTCTCTCCTCTGATTTAAAACCAGTAGTGGGAAATGTATTATTTGAATACACTCTTGAGATCCTGTACTAACATTAAGCATTACATCTAATAACCTTGTGGGTGACTTGACTTGTCCATTCACTAGATTTAGAAGGCTCACCTAGATTATAATTCCTTGTGAGTGTACTTGACCAAGTGATCCCCAGGGTGTGTTGACCATTAACTCAGTGGTTGTTGCAGCCGTGCCCCAGCCCTGATGCAAGGCCTCAAATGATTGAAAACAATATAGTCCATAACGCTAAAGAAGAAATTGAAAATATTACCAAAGATCAGCTGTTGAAGGTTGAGGAAGCGCCAGCACAGAAAGAGCACCCTGCTGCTAGTTGTTGCTGTTGCCAATAAGAGTAAAGTAAGGCAGATGAGCCAAGGTTCCTGCGGCACACTAACAACCTGCAGTGCTTCCGTACCGTTTCCCAGATGGAACTCCAGTCATGTTGCAGGAGAGTTCTTACGGTTAAAGGGTTAAGATAGGAATATTCAATTAAACTTTTCACTTGTACACAGTAAAAGCAAATGGAAGACCGATTTCTATTTTGTCAATATTACTTATGGGTCGAGATTCTCATTTTATTGTTTGTTTATAAATTATCTGCATTCATTGGTTTAACCCTTTTTTGCAAATAAAGGAAATACTAATGTTGAATTTATTGCTATTTGGGCTTGTGCCAATAAAAATAATGATAAATCACTATAAAAAGGAATAATTAAAAAAATCAATGGCTTTAACTATAATGAAGTATTTAGTGATGCAACTTGAGCTATCATTAGAACTATTAACATAAGTAATTAAGAAAAGCTGTCAAACCTTCTCCAGCATGACTGATGCTCCGAGTGTGTTCATAATTCTAACATACTAATGTTGACTGGGTTTATTTGAGGAGTGATCTGTTTAACCGCGTTCTGCACTGAAACACTAATATCAGAGCATTAATCAGACTAGAATATTAAAATGTCCATGGTTGTGTGATGGTTCAGGAGCAAACACAGGTTGGGAGACATGGTGAGTAAGTGTGGTGGTGGTACATGGTATTATTGAAAGCATGATACATACATACATAAAGGAAATACAACACTAATCTAATGCTGCAGTCCTTCATGATTAATTTGGATACGAAATAGATATGGTGCAAAATCCATTATATAACTGTTAGTATTAAAGAGTTTTGGGTAGTGCTTAGTTAATATCAAAAGATTAATTACTCTGGAAACTAATGGCAATATAAAACTATTTCAGGATATTAAGGAAATCAATAACATCACAAAGCTACTTTAAAATGTTTATAGACAAAGCATGATTGGCAATGATACTAAAAAAGTCTGAATTAGATTTAAGGCTGGAATCTGTGACATTAATAATCAAAGAAAAAGTTAAACATGCATGTTATACAAGCATTAGTGGCAAGCAATTACTGGGATCAAATGTTGTGTGTGCTTGGATTGAGGTACCTGCATGTTGTATAGTGTGTGTCGCTGTTTTATCACTAGTGTGTTGTGCAAACCTTCATTGTTTCCTCATGCCTCGGACCTGCATATCACTTAACTTGAGTTGGGTAGTATTTTTTGACCTAATTGTAGTGCGCTAACTGGTGGTGGCTTTGTAACACTGGGTTGTAGTGGTTAGAAGGTTTGGGATACAGCAGTTTGGCTTGCTAGGTATTGCTACTTACTGCATCGTGTGGCCCTTTGTGGAATGGATCAGTTTTGGCTGTGGAAAAATAAGAATGAGATCGTAAGATGTAAGTTGGTGTATCAGACTTGGGAGAATATAGATAGAGAGTAGTAGGCAGCGGAGGTCATTTCTATGGGAGCGGACATTATTCAGAGAGGAAGTTAATGAGTCGTGATAATGGTAGGAATAGAAGTATGTACTGGGATCTTAGCGAGTGGATGAACTTTATTACAGGGATTCACAAAAGAATCCAGGAGGTAACGAATGATTAAGAAGAGATTTTCTGGTAGATGTAGCTAAAGGAATGGGAGGAAAAGATTAATTGGGAAGGGAGAGGAGGAGGTGATAGGGGTATGGATGGAAGGTCACGGGTTGGGGGATGGTGAAATGCCGAAACAAAGGGTGTTATCGGAAGCTGAATATGATGAGGTAGAGGATTGAAAAGTAAGGGAGTGAGACATCAATGAAAGGTTTTGATATAAAGGCTTCAATGTCAGGTGGTGTCACGAGGGGAAGGAGGAGAAGAAGACAGTGAGAGTAAAAATTTTCTTGGCAGGAGGCTGTAGGGAAGAAGTTTTAATGATTAATGATGAAGTAAGATCAGTAGACAGTTTTGAAGAGGAAGCACAGGAGTGACGCTTGGTGTTTTATGTTTGAATACGACGTGGGAGGTGAGCAAGGGCTGTCAGGGTTTAGTAAAGAAAAATTATTAGTCACTGGTACTGAAGGAACTACAGGAGTGGTGAGAGAAGTGGAAGGTGAAGAGGCAAGAGAGAGATATAAAAGGAGGGTAATAGCAGTGGAAGAGGTAATTGTGCTAGATGAAGGAACAAGAGGAGTGCGAGAGGAAGATGTATGAATGGAGGAAGGAGGATAGGATTTAGTAGTTGGAAAGGTAGTGCTAGGCTTGGTCTGTAGAGTGTTAGTGGAGATGCACTGAGAGAGAGGAACCTGTTGGAAGTCTCCGAGACGGGCTTCTTGTCTAGCTTCCTTGAGTGTTAGGCCGTGAATTGAAGCGGAGGGCAGCAACCTCCAATACAAATTTGTAGACAAGACAGCCTCGGAAGTCATTATGTTTTTGGGTACAGTTTGCATAGATGCGTTTTGTTGATGGGCAGTTTGTATGGGTATGGCCAGGTGAAGCACAGAAGGGCAACGTGTGGTGGATCTACAGTATATTTTGCTGGATACGGTACCAGTAAAAGTATTCATTCAATATCAGGGGACACTGGGAAAGGTTACCCATCAAGATCTTTGAGGGTAAGCATAGCTTCAGCTTGGGATTCTGAGTCAACAATGACTAGGCGAGATCTGTCAGGTCATGTTGTGCAAGGTTACCCTTCCCACCGCATTTTTGAAATTGGAATGTGTTTTCTGAGTAGGGAGTATGAGCAGGAATATGAAAGTATTTGTTGCATTGACGAGGACCATAAAGGAAGTTGATTAATGGTAGTGGATGGTGGAGTGTGAAAGGAGGAAGGGACAGTCTGAGTTAGAGAAGAGGGAGAGGTCAGCGTAGGAGGTTGGCGAGAGGTCAGCGTAGGAGGTTGGCGAGAGGTCAGCGTAGGAGGTTGGCGAGAGGTCAGCGTAGGAGGTTGGCGAGAGGTCAGCGTAGGAGGTTGGCGAGAGGTCAGCGTAGGAGGTTGGCGAGAGGTCAGCGTAGGAGGTTGGCGAGTGGTCAGCGTAGGAGGTTGGCGAGTGGTCAGCGTAGGAGGTTGGCGAGAGGTCAGCGTAGGAGGTTGGCGAGAGGTCAGCGTAGGAGGTTGGCGAGTGGTCAGCGTAGGAGGTTGGCGAGTGGTCAGCGTAGGAGGTTGGCGAGTGGTCAGCGTAGGAGGTTGGCGAGTGGTCAGCGTAGGAGGTTGGCGAGTGGTCAGCGTAGGAGGTTGGCGAGTGGTCAGCGTAGGAGGTTGGCGAGTGGTCAGCGTAGGAGGTTGGCGAGTGGTTTTAAAGTTTTGGGGATATATATATATATATATATATATATATATATATATATATATATTATATATATATATATATATATATATATATATATATATATATATATATATATATATATATTATATATATATATATATATATATATATATATATATATATATATATATATGAGATAGGTCTTGGTTGGTGGTGGTGGTGTTAGGGAAGCAAAGCAGTTACAAGAGGAGATAGAAGGCACGAGGGAGTTGACAGGTGGGTGGTTAGGGGAGTTTTCAGAGCCGTGGGCTGAGGCGTTTCCTTGTCAAAAGCCAGGGAAGTCAGGGGGATGAATTTTTTGAGGTACATTTCCCAATGCACCTGTTTATTTTGATTTTTCATGACTGGCTATGGTGAGCTGAATGTAAGAGGAGATATAACAGCTTACCATAACCCCCATGGCGAGTAAGGGCAATGAAAGAGGGTGGGTATACCATGCCCTTGGCACCATCATTCCGTTTGTGTAACTCATAGTTAGTTAGCCTTTCATCCTCTTACCACGGCTCTCACACTTTAGGAAAAGAAGGAGGAGTGGAGGTAAGAAAGGGCGTTAAAAAAAGAAAAAAACTGATGAAACAAAGGGAAATTAAGCTAGAACAAAAAGAAAAAGGCTAAGCGAAAATTGGTTTGACCAGAGATTGAAGTCCGAGGCATCACAGCGTCGGGTCAGAATCTCTGGTCCTGAAGCCCACCCGCAACGGCAATGGACCTGGAAACGGAGGGGAATTTATGTAAGGAATTGTGCTTAATTTTATAATTTGAAAGTGTTTGTGGGTATATTAGCCAGGTGTGTAGATAAATAGCTTCTGGAAAGAGATTATTTCAGACTAGTCTGCCAAAAATGGAATGCTGGTCAAATATTACATAGTATGTATCGGGTGACTAAAACCGAGCTATGAAATTTTTTACCTACCACTGTCCATCTAAAAAGAAAAAGATAATAATAATCAAAACTGGTACAAGTGTACAACACTTGGTAGGCAAGGTGGAGTAAAACTGTTTCCTTGTGGCTTTTGTCCAAATGTCTTTACTTTGTGGTTGATACAAATGATGTTTTGAAACTTAATGAAAATGTGTTTGTTTATGTAGTTTGAATGCTATGCTACAGCTCTTGCTTCTGCCCGCATGTTTACTGTTTTAGGCTAAAATCTTTAACTTTTTATGAGATTTGCAATAAAGTATAAAAACTACTAATTAATGTAAAGTATTATAAATACATTTTTTTAACATAACTTATCTAACTACTCACTTAAATCTTGGTAGTGTTTTTTCATACAGATGCTGATAGTCTTTTAATTTCCTTAGGAATGTTGATGTTGCTAAAACAAAAATAGTTAGACCTTATAGTATGAATTTAAATTTAGTAATAATTGTATCATAGCAGCATTTTATTACATTTTAAGTCCAGTCAAAGGCTTAGATCATATGAACATGCTTAAACATATGTCATTATTTATTTCATTATCCCAATTTAAAATAAAAATAAAAAATTCAAAAGAGCCTCTAATCTAGAGATTGTTGCTTATTGATTTATTAGTTAATAATAATTTTTGGGTAGTGGTAACATAACGTTGATATTCTCATAGGTTATTCATTTCAATGCAAAATTCCCCTTACAAAGTCCTATTCTATGAGATACAGCTTGGTATAATTGTTAGCACCCTTATCTGTAAAAACGTATTCGTATGATATAGCCTTTGATTTGTTTTTAAATATCAGTAACATTAACATAACATTAAATGAACTAAACCTTACGGTGAGGAGATGATAATGCCAACCTTTACCTGCAGGAGCTGCCAAGCTATGAGGATGTGAAGGCCGGCCTGGCAGAGAGCAACGCAGCACTGGGCTAGACCACTGCCCCATCACTGTCCATGCCTGTTAAACCAAACTTACACTGTCATATATAAACAATCTGGTGGTGCTTTTATGCTTATTGGTGGTTCTTTTGTTGGGTGTGTCTGTGTTGGGCAAGTGCTTATGGCCAGTGCCTTTGATTCAACAACTTTCATGATATAGTTGTTATTTGCCTTCATATTCTTGCTAGCTTAATGTGATTAAGATCTATATAAAAATCAGTTGTATAAGCACAAACATTCCCAAATTGTCACAGAGTATGACTGTGTTGTGATACAGTACATATATTTTGTAAGAAAACAAACTGAAATTTTATATCAAAAGTCCAAGATAGTATTAATGGTAGGATTAAGAATGTACCAAACCACTTCATGTATTCAAACTAATGAATAGAAATGTACTCAAATAGGAAGTGGTTTTATACTTCCAGTAAATAGTTTATAGATCAATCATGTAATAATGCATTGAGCGTCAAACATATACTGATGACAGGGCTTTCACACTTAGTAGGCAAGTACTATTTTTGCAGCTGGTAGTAGAGGCTGGAGTGCTCATGACACTTGCTGCTAGACTGCTAGAGACACGTTTAGAGATGTCACCTGTAGAAACCACCTGAATATTCTTTTTTGTCTTCAACTGATCTAGTTAAACTTCAATGCTTGAATACGGTACAGACAGAGGCTTCCATTAGAGTTGGCTTCATTTTCTGTTGTCAATGATTTCTGAAAATTTTGGTTTCTGAAAATCGTTTTAGCAGTCAAGGTAATTACTATATGTATTATTATTATAATTACTATGTAGATGCATGGAAATGTAAGAGGCAAACTTGTCCAGAATTGAGTGAATTTAGTGTCCAGTTTTATCTCTTTATTTTTCCAAGTGGATTTATGAAGGTTGATTCTGCACACACTACCTAATGTGAACTTGTTTCTCATATGCTTTATGAATTAGTACTTAATGTTTCTAGTCACTTTTGAAAAATTTTGTGACTTTGATTTGCACTATAAATAAAAGATTAGAAATCATGAATTTATTTATCTTCCTATATCGTCACCATTTCTAACTAGGGCACCATGTCTGATGATGGAAGAGAACCTGATGATGGAAGAGAACCCTTCTTCAAATAGTGGTTTTGGGAAATGTCCTTCAAACAGATGCATCCTTAGATGTCATTAGCTCCATTATCACGATAATACTAATTTTTCATTTAATATATTTTCGCTGGAATTTTAACATGGGTCCATCAAAGACAATTGTGTGCTTGTCTCCTTTCACCAGACTGTCTAGTGAATTCTTACGAAAGGGTCTAACTGACATTGTCACCATATCAGAAGATTTTACATTGAACTGAAGGAGAACATCAAACACAGTGGAAGTGAGTGCGGCGGCAGGTTGATCGATGATCATGACTCACAACGGTAGTTTTGTTGAGGTCATAAAGTCTATAGAAAAACTAACACTTGACATTAGGATTAAGTGAACATGACTGACATGATCTGATCAATGATGCATACAGCGAGACTTATATTAACGATTAGTTAAGTACTCACTTGACTTTGATAATGTATTAATGGTATTTGAGTGGTTACTTTAAGGTCTGATCACACTAGCCATGGCTAGCTACAGATTTTGTAATTTTCCCAGGCATGGCCATACAAGGCTGGGAAAACTGGGCTAGTTGTAGACAGCGTGACATGCACCAGAACTAGTACCCTGCTCATTATTTATCAGAGCGCAGGAAGCGATTTCCTTTGCTCAGAGATGATATAAATAAAAAAAAATACATAAGAGTACTAACGAGGATGTGATCAAAATCCTTTGTTACCCATCCGGCATTGCTATACCAAGTCCAGCGGTGCAGCTCTGGTCTCTGATACCAAGAACCTGCAATTCTCAACCTTCTGAATTTTGCAAAATTCAGAAGGAGAGAGCTGTTGGTGTTCCTGGTGCCAGAGCCATGGGGACCAACACATAACTCATAGCAAGCTCT
>JAPQNM010000040.1:8825726-8838226 GCA_029783475.1 Metacarcinus magister
ATCATTAATATTTATTTTTATCATTAATATTTATTTTTATCATTAATATTTATTTTTATCATTAATAAGAAAAATTTGAATAAAATCATAATTTTTTAAAAATCTATAAATCGAACACTTAGAAAAGACCTCGGCAGTGTAAGGGTTAATACTGGCAATAAGTTATGTTTAACATGCCATTACCACCGAAACGAAGGATGCGAGGGGATTTCATTGAAATGTTCAAGATAATCAAAGGATTCAATAATATCAATACAGAAGATTACATTACTTTTGATTGATCAAATATAACAAGAAGACATCATTCTTTTAAGATTACTGGTAAAAGATTCACATCAAACAAAGCCAAGCACTTCTTTTTCAATCGGATCGTTAACGTTTGGAACTCCCTGCCCGCCAATGTCGTCGACAGTAAAACAATTACTACGTTCAAAAATAGACTTGACAAATATTTAGAAGCCAATCCACAACTAAAATACTATCCGTTAACGTAGCAAACTTTGAGTAAGTTCATCCTGATGTACCTAACTTACGAAATGTTGATTCAAAAGACGTCGCTAATGGCCTGACATCGCTTGCCAGGAAGTAGTGGTAGCAGTAGTGGTAGTGACAGTCTGGTCTTGGTTGGCCTTCCTTTCCCTGCCAGCCATGGCTGGGGGGAGAAGCCTTCACCCTTACTATCCTGTATCCTTTACTCTAGACTAGATAGTGTACTCACAAACAGCCTCGTAAGGGCCAGCAGGCCTGTTGCTGTTTGTTCTTCCTATGTGTTCCTATGTGTTCCATCCTTCTCTATCCCACGGTAGCACGATTCCTCACTGTTTCATACCGAACCATATACATGCAAATTAGCTTCACTGAGCAACGACACACACACACACACACACACACACACACACACACACACACACACACGCACACACGCACACACACACGCACACACACACACACACACACACACACACACACACACACACACATACACATATAGGGCTACACACACGATTTCGCTCTTATGCCAGTCAAATTTTTTTTACTTATTCATTGACAATTTCGTTCCCTTCTGTTACTTTATAGTCATGAGAACAAACTAAGATGATAACTTGATAAAGAACAATAAATAATAAATTGTGTATCTTGTCTGTTCTCTTTGTAACTGAAATTCGGGTTAATATTTGTTATAATGTTGCTGAGATGAGAGATTAGGAACAAACTGAAAAAATATCGTAATTTTTATTTTTTTTTATTCTCTCTCTCTCTCTCTCTCTCTCTCTCTCTCTCTCTCTCTCTCTCTCTCTCTCTCTCTCTCTCTCTCTCTCGTGTCATGCAGCCATTCTACCTCCTTTATCCCACGCTTTCTTTCTTTCTTTCTTCTTTCTTTTCAATATATTTTCCTTATCCTGTTTTCTCATGTCTCGTTTTCTTCTATTCATTAACTTACTTGCTTCTTTTCTCTTGTTCCTTTCTCGTTTCTTTTATACGTTATCATCATCTTAGTTTGTGTTTATCCTGTAATTGTCCTAAATATTTCTTATCTACATTTCTTCTTTTTACTCTCCTTCATTTTCCATTCCATTCTCCTCTCGTCAATATCGTGTCATTTTTGTGTTATTCTATTTGTGTTCGTGTCACTTCATCATTCTTCCTTCCTTCCTTCCCTCCTTCCTTCCCTCTTCGTTTCCTCCTTTACTTTCTCTCATCCACCTCTCTCATCACCCTTCCTTGGTTTTTACTGATTTTATTGCTTATTCGTGCCACTCTGCCACTCTGCCTTCCTTCATCACCTCCTTCGCTCCCTCCCTCCCTCCCTCGCTCCTTCCCTGCCTCTCCCCCTCTCTCTTCTTCCTCCTTCATTGCTTTTATCTTTTTTTCTTATTACTTCTTCATTTTCTCTACATCATAATGTACGTAAATGTGCATGACTCGTGTTGGATGTGTCATGGTGTGTGTGTGTGTGTGTGTGTGTGTGTGTGTGTGTGTGTGTGTGTGTGTGTGTGTGTGTGTGTGTGTGTGTGTGTGCGCGCGCGTGGGTGTGTGAAAGAGAGAGAGAGAGAGAGAGAGAGAGAGAGAGAGAGAGAGAGAGAGAGAGAGAGAGAGAGAGAGAGAGAGAGAGAGAGAGAGAGAGAGAGAGAGAGAGAGAGAGAGAGAGAGAGAAGAGAGAGAGATTCTTTTTGATGATACATGCGTTGCATTAATCTCTTTTATCTGGTTGGTTTTGAAAAATTAGTTTGGTTATACTCAAGAGGAAACAAACATTTATCTCACATAAGTGTTCCTCGACACAGCACGCCGCCTCTTGACACAGCATGACGCAGCCCTCCCACCACCCTTTGAAACAGCACAGCCTGTCCTTAACACAGCACAGCCTCACTCCAACACAGCTTCTGACGAGTCGTGGCTGTAAGGGGAGGTAAGGGTAAGGGGATCGTAACCTTGGTACCTTAATATATATCTTGGAATGTTAATTGTCATTCCCAGGACCAGGGCAGCATCACCTTGAGAACGTGTCTGTTTCTCTCTCTCTCTCTCTCTCTCTCTCTCTCTCTCTCTCTCTCTCTCTCTCTCTCTCTCTCTCTCTCTCTCTATGTGACAGCGAAGGAAGTGGTGTCAGTTTACGGAGATCCGGGATGGATGAGAGATGGAGAGATAGGTGTGGGAGGGATTGGTCAGGTGTGGGAGGGATTGGGCAGGTGTGGGAGGGACTGGCCGGTGCGGGTAAGTGGGAGGCTACTTAAGGGTGTGAGAGGGGCGGGGCGGGTTAGTGTGGGCCGGGACGCGCTATCGGCCGGATGGGTGGCGAGTTGTGTGTTGACTCCGTCTCCTGCCTGTTCTCCACGTGGTAGTCTCTCTAGCGAGTCTGACGGGAAGGTCGACGCGCGAAGAAATATAGTAAGAAACAGTGCAGTGAGACAGGTTGTAGAGCAACGTCGATTACCCTGAACTAACACGAAACACAGTTCAAAGGATCTCGCGTGTTCGATGTGACTTTGTTGCATCAAATTGCGGCGGTCACGAACCCTTCGAAGTCAACCACCCCGATCTACTCTCCCTCCAGCTGCGGCCAAGCTAATGGGAAAACTGCGGTGCCCTTCGTGGGCTTGTTAAGTGGTGCTGCTGAAAGTGCGGCGCGGCGCTCAGGTTAGTCTTGTAGCAAGAAGCAGACAATTGGACTTCTGATATTAATAGGAAACATTTCCTCTCCGGAGTGCGAGGCCAAACAATGGACTGGAGCAAGATGAGGATAGCTGGGACTCCGGACGTCACACACTCCACCTTCTCCACCAGAACAAGGAGGAGAGGAGGAGTAGGAGGCAGCAGCAGCAGCAATGTGTTTATGATACTCCTCGCGATATTTGGGTTCCTCATCGACGGAGCAGGTGGGGGATTATTTGTTATCCTTTAATTTAACCATTTTACTCAAACATTCCTTTGTTTGCACACAGGATGGCAGTTTTATTTATCCTTTGTTCTTTGTGTCGTGAACTGAACACTAAGGGAACGTGATTCAAGGGAACGACAGGTTTAAGGTTTAAGGTGTCCGTGACTGACTGACTCACATTACTATTTATTGAAACTTTCCTCGCATGTCATTCACAGCTTGGAGTTTCCGTGTGTCAGGTATATCTGGGTTGAGGTGAGAAACACGGTGATAAACTTAACACAAATTATCCCGTTCGGGAAAACAACATCCTCTCACCATTTCAACATCACTAATAAAGCAAGACGAGTGACGAGAAACAGCTAAATGTTTATTTCACTGAATATGGTCCAGTATGGTAGTCTCAAAATATATCACCAGAGTTATTAACATAGATACACAAATTTAAACTTTGGACGGTTTTACCTTTAAAAAATGCATTAATGAAACAAGTGGTGCAGCTGATCGTTGGTGGACTGGCCCGCTGTGGTGTGGGTAATATATGGTCAGGTGCTTGCAGTGGACAACTAGTCAACTCAACTGTCCATTCAACTTAAAAAAAAAAAATCATCGATACATGAGAACATCTGGAGCAGCAACAGACAAAATTAACCCTTCAATCCTAGCGGGGCCGTCCCAGTGTAGTGCAGTTAACATCCTGCCACACGTTTGAATACCAAGGAAAAGGTTATGGGCACCGCAGCCACCTATCACTGGATACATTTATCTTTATTTACCATTATATGTTTGACCAAATATAGTGTATAGTGTTGAGGTGGACGCCGAGGGCACGACGGAGTGAGATGAATATTGTTGAGTGTGAACACGAATATCACGAGGCAGGAAATAAAAAAAAACCACCATGATACTGACATAGCGCGCGCGCGCGCGAGAGAGAGAGAGAGAGAGAGAGAGAGAGAGAGAGAGAGAGAGAGAGAGAGAGAGAGAGAGAGAGAGAGAGAGAGAGAAAGTGTTGTCAGTTAACTGGGAGATGCTGTGACCTAACTAAGTGAACTTCAGTGGAATAATAAAAGAGTAATTTAAAGGAGTAATTAAAAGCTCTAAGGAGCAATCTGGAGCACAATTAGGCTGACTCAATAATTATAACACACACACCACACACACCACACACACACACACACACACACACACACACACACACACACACACACTTACAAACGTGTTTATAAAAGATAATCAAAATAATAAAAAAAAATAATGCGTACAGTCAAGAGTCTTGCATTTTGAATATGAGGAAATAAATGGAACCACGTCTCCTCCTCCTCCTCCTCCTCCTCCTCCTCCTCCTCCTCCTCCTCCTCCTCCTCCTCCTCCTCCTCCTCCTCCTCCTCCTCCTCCTCCTCCTCCTCCTCCTCCTCCTCTCCCAGTTTTCTCTAATTTACTTCCGCAGTTTCCTCTCTCCCCTCGACAAAGCGGCCGCATTACCCCTAAAACACTCTAAAATATTACTTCATTTTTGAGTTTCTCGCGCCTTCTACCCCCCACTGCCCTTCCCCTTCACCCCCCTTCTCCGTACCACCACCACCACCACCACCACCGCCACCACCACCACCACCACCACCACCACCACCACCACCACCACCACCACCACCACCACCACCACCACCACCACTACTCTGTTTAAAAGCAGCCGCCGTCGACGCTCAATTAGCCGAGAGTCACTACGCTTGCTTCTTCACAGTACTTGTGTGTGTGTGTGTGTGTGTGTGTGTGTGTGTGTGTGTGTGTGTGTGTGTGTGTGTGTGTGTGTGTGTGTGTGTGTGTGTGTGTGTCGTTAGCAAAGTGATAATGACAATGATAATTGAGCATTATACTGTTCAATGTATTCTGTACATAATTATTATATAGATAAGGAGACACACACATCATTAAATTGATAGATAGATAGCTACGAGAAGATACATACATGAATATATTGATAAATATATAGATAAAATAAACAAATCTTGTTAAATCGAGTAATTATAATATCACAATTAAAACACGTCTGATGAAACACACTAACTATTAAGATAATGTCAGAGTGCTTGCATAGTTCGCTTTAATCTTTGTTCTTTGATGTAATGCTTTCCAGTTAGTGAAGCTGAACGGTAATACGCGATCCAACACTCTCACACTCTCTCTCTCTGTGCTAAGGAATCAAGCTTCTAATATAGTCTCACTGACAGATGAATAATTCTACATCTCACATTGAAACGATGCTAAAATCACTAAGATATGTGTTCATTTCAAGGCAACGAAAATGACCGTTATGTTCACTGCACCAGAAGTATGAACATGGGACGAAGATGTTTAAGCCACAAGTCCTGATACTTATATTATATTTCACGTGTGAGGTGATACATTGCTGTCTTCCTAATCATGTGTTTTTACGTTGCTTGTTGTATTTGCAAGGATTAGTAAGCAAGACGAGGATGGCCGATTCTACACTTATTAATTTAAAACAATATATATATCTAGCCAATTTATTCTAAAAACGAATTTTTTTTTTCGGACACGTGTGATATTAAATAAATAATCGCATTAATTTAGTATCCTCTACGGTTATATTACTTTCATTCTTGCTTCTTTTTTTTCTAAATGTTTCTGAGGTCATACATAATCTGTCACCTGTTGATACGAGGAACCAGACTTACCTGATGTGTGTGTGTGTGTGTGTGTGTGTGTGTGTGTGTGTGTGTGTGTGTGTGTGTGTGTGTGTGTGTGTGTGTGTGTGTGTGTGTGTGTGTAACGAAGGATGGGGACTCGTATGTGAGGACTTACAGTATCATGATCATTATTATTATTATCATCATTATCATTATTCTTCTTATCATTATTATCATCCTCATTATCATCATCATCATTTCTTCGCCACACTGCTCAGCGATGCATGATGGACGTGATTCACTCCTCCACTGCACAATAAAAAAAACTTTTCTCTTGTCCATCATAATGAGCCGGAAAAAAGAGACTCCCCAAAAAATTTACCATCGCACCACGTACTTTCTCTGCCGACTAATGTACAGGTCTGGACAACTAATTACTACGCGGTGATTAAGTGTCTCGTTCTGGAGGTTAATTACGGTGCGCTAACGAGGTTCAATCACGTGACGAGGAGAGAGTTGAACTACGAGGCCTCTGACGTCACGAGCTGCATGGCCAAGGACTGCCTGTGTGATGACTGTGTGTGTGTGTGTGTGTGTGTGTGTGTGTGTGTGTGTGTGTGTGTGTGTGTGTGTGTGTGTGTGTGTGTGTGTGTGGTGATGTCTCGTGGCTAGTGAGTGGTGAAGGAATTGTTTAGTTTGTGGTGATGTTACTTGACATGTGTTGAGGACGTATTGTTTATCTTTATTACAGAAGGAAAGTTAATTTTTTTTAGCTATTTATTCACCTTAATTTTTGTTTATGTTTGTATTCCGTGGACGTGTGTTTATTTTGTCACTTTCATCATGTTTGCTTTATTTACTGAAATTTTATGCAATTTTATAGTTTTTTTTTTCTTTCTATTTTATTAATGTCTATTTTTTGTTTGATTTAATTCGTTTTTATCTATTTCATATATTTCTTTAGTCTTTTTGTTTTGTTTTGACATTTACGTATCATCGTTTTGATTTATGTATCCGATATGCACGTGTGTTCACTTATTTAATCTTTCTTGTATGAGTCACTTTATATACATATCAGACCTATAAATCTATTACTATTTATTTTCACTACACTATGTATTATTTAGGATCATCGATCTATTCAGGTGTATATTAATCGACGCATATCCATCTACGTAGTCATTCATCCATTATTTTCTATATCACTCTTTCTTTTTCATCTCTTTTTACGTGCTTTTCATCCACTCTATTAATAACTATCTATCTTAAGTACTTTCACCTTCTATTCACACTTTTCGTTCACTCAACTTATTCCTTCTTCACATGCTTTTAGAAACCTTTCATTCTCTCTACCTGAATCCATCAATGTCAGTCTGCTTATCTTGCCTTTGTGGTGCAGTGGATAACACGTAACGAATTTGTGAGTCTGTGTTCGAGTCTAAGGTGAGGCACGAGGCACTGCGCATCCAGACGTTCACTTTATTTCATTCTCCTTTAGGGTATGGTCAATAAATTGATATCTGGGGACAGCCTGGCGGAGACAAAGTGTGCAAACCCGATGTTACGGTCAACTACGTGTCCCCAGAGTAAAGGATCCATGTTTGGCAGACTCGAAGACTAAGGAAACGGAGATACGCGTTGTGGCAAAGCGTATAATGATCAACTTTTATTTTACTCTTTCTCAATTGAATCACTCACTCTAATCTTATCATTTTTAGTTATTATAAATTCTACTCATCTATTTTCTCAGTCGTTTATTTACCTATGTTTACCTCGGCCTATGACATTAATGTATATATCTATTTTTGGTTTATTTATGTGTGTCTACCTGTTTATCTGTTTTTGTCTCCGTCACTTTGTCTTGCAAGGTTGTGGGGCGACGTTCGTTTTCTTCGTGTGTCATGTCGCGTGTATGAAGGTGATACACTTTTGTTTGTGTATCATTATTCACCACCCCCAACAAGGCACCAGGAAGGCTACGTGGAAGAGGAGGAGGAGGAGGAGGAGGAGGAAGAGGAAAATAGTAATAAGAATAAAACTTAGAAAAAAAGAAAGAGGAGGTTGAAAATAACTAGATGAAGCTAATGATAGTGATAAAGGTGATAGTGATGATGAAGCAGACGATGATGGTAACAAATAATAATAATAATGATAAACATTTGCATTATCAAGCTTAAAAGAAGAGATAAAAAACCAGGTTAAAAAAAAAATACAGCATAAACTTCAAAACAGCAACGCATACTGCCAATTATTCTGCATGCAGCTGATTCACTTGATTGTGCATGTGAAAAATAATACGTTTTTTTTTATTTATTTATTTATTCACAACGACCAACAACTATAAATCCGTATACAATATCATGCGAATTTATTGCCTTTTTATTGATTTTCACTCAATGTGTTTAGCGAGGTGGCATTTCCAATTGGGACATCACGGTAAATCTCGCCCTGGTGGTGGTGGTGGTGGTGGTGGTGGACCCCCTCTCACTCTTCTTCCACCTTCCCCTTTACTCTCTTCCCATTAACTTTTTTTTACCCTTAACTCTTCCACATCATTCCCTTTCCTCATTCATCTTCTGATTCTCACTTTAACTTCCCTGTGTCATAACACCGCCATTCTCCTTCCTCCTGCGTCCCCATCACCATGTAAATCATCCCTTTCTCCTTCCTTTTTCCTTCTCTCATTACATCTCTTCCACCGTTAATCATTCCTCTTTACTTTCTCACTATTGTTCCTTCCTTCCATGCCCCCATTACCTCTACTCTCTCTCTCTCTCTCTCTCTCTCTCTCTCTCTCTCTCTCTCTCTCTCTCTCTCTCTCTCTCTCTCTCTCTCTCTCTCTCTCTCTCTCTCATCTTCTTTCCCCCTTATTCTGATCTATCTTTCAATCCTTCCTAAGAAAATCGTCCCCAATCCTTCCTACTATTCTCTTCCCTTTCTCCCATTCTTCCTACTACTCCTCGTCGTTTTTCTTCTTGTTCTTCCTCCTCCTCCTCTTCCTCCCTCTCCCTCTCTCTAAAAATGTGGCCCTCTCTCCATACATTTTCTATACCTTAACCTTTCCAATCGTACTTTTCATAAAATCTTTACGGATTCCTCCTTTTCCCCTTTCTCCATCCTGTACCACATAAGTCCCTTCCCCTTAAGACCAATAAAACCTTCCCTTCCCATAACTCAAGCTCATTCCCCTCCCCCCATCATAGCACCATCTACCCCTTTCCCCTCATCGCTTCCCTCACCCGAACCACAAAGCATCTTAATGAAACAGCTCCGAGCACGCGACCTCAACCACCAAACTCTTCCGTTCGAGAAGGAATTGGAATCAAAAGGAGAAGGTAATGAAGGGGCACATTTTCCCTCCTTTCCTCAGCGTCACTAAGGCCACAGAGATGGTCAGTGCGGCGTCGAGGGATTGTGGGTCAGATTTAGTACAGGATTACAGGATTGAGGAGCGTGTGATGAATGGGTGCTTCGAGCTGATTCCAAAAGAAGTTTTGAACCCCATGATTTTAGTGAACCCCACGATTAGCGGAGTGCAATATCTTTTTTCAGTAACTATTGCCTGATGCTGTGAGTGTGTGTGTGTGTGTGTGTGTGTGTGTGTGTGTGTGTGTGTGTGTGTGTGTGTGTGTGTGTGTGTGTGTGTGTGTGTGTGTGTGTTTATAAAGCTCACGGCCGTATATCTTACTCCCATTTCTCATTCAGCTTTATTTGTGTTTTTATGTTTTGCTCACTGTGTCTCCCTCCATCCTAAATCATTTATGATACATACGATAAGTGTAAACTGTTTATCACTACATATCATCGTCATCATCATATTAGTAGTAGTAGTAGTAACATCAACTTCATTGTAATCATTATTATTACGTTACACATAAATGCAAACTATTGACATCCCTTTTGCGATAAGGTTCTTGTCATGCAAATTTGAGGTTCCTCATACAAGTTCTCATGAGGAATGCTAGAAAGTAAGCTGTTCTGAAGCCGTTCCCCCAAACCCTCAACAATCCGCGCGTCGCCCTTACCTTTGATAGCGCAAAGCGGGGATTTTCACGCATAGAAATACTTAATAAGAAGCCTCCCAGCACGACCCTCCACCCTTAGCTGCTCCACGACCTGCCTTCACGCCATCACCTTCCTGGCCCTGACTACTGCTAAATGCACACATACACACACATGCATACACACACACACACACACACACACACACACACACACACACACACACACACACACACACACACACACACATAGTAGACCAGCGCTGGACAAGTAACAAGCAAACACGTGCAAGCTGGCGCACGCACACGCACGCACACACACACACACACACACACACACACACACACACACACACACACACACACACACACACACACACACACACACACACACACACACACACACACACAGGAATGTAATCAGAAAAGCGACGGGCCCCAAAAAAGGGGGAAATTAATTTCGAAATACTTGATGCTGAGTGTTTAAAAATCTCAGGACTTTCAGCACATTAAAGTAATTAGCACACGTTAATAATAAAAAAAAAGAAACAAAAAATGAATAAAAATAATGAAAATAGTAATGATAATAATAAAAATATTAATAATACAACTAATAATAATAATGACAATACTTATGATAATAATGATATAAATAAGCTAAATAATAATACTCATGACAATAATAATAATAATAATAATAATAATAATAATAACAATAATAATAATAATAACAATAATAATAATAATAATAATAGTAAATGACAATATTCAGGTTAAATTTTGTTAGCGCTTTTCAATGTAATGTAAATTTCCTGAGTGCTTTGAGGTTCGATGGGAAAAAAATAATATTCACAGATTTAACAACCCAGTGAGTTGCCATGAAATAAATAGATAAATACATTAATAAATAGATAGATAGATATATTGATATAGATATAGATAGATCAAAAATTAAGAATAAAAAAATGACAGAGAAGGAGGAAGAGAAGTGATTGGGGAGAAAAAGACGGAAGAGGAAGAGGAGGAGGAGGAGGAGGAGGAGGAGGAGGATGTAGAAGAAGAAGCAATATTGAAGTAGTAAAAAAATAAAGGGATGAAGCAGATAGGGGGAGACGAAGGAGATGATAGTAAGAGAAACAGGAAAATGTAGACAGGAATTAACTGAAAGAAAGGTTGTGGTAAAAACAGGGAATATAATAAATAATGTGTATAGTGAAGAAACTTTGAGAAAATAGAACACACATACACACCCGAGTTTCTGCTGGAGGAAGCGCAAAGCCTGGTTGAAAGAACGATAATGATGGACGAGAAATGTTTTATAAATGCTGAGCGGACAAAACATAACAAATAAAAAAAAATAAAATAAAAAAAATATGAAAAGAAAAAAAATAAGTGAAGCTGAAGATAGAAATTGGATGTGCTGACAAGAAAAAAAATAAAAAATAAAAAAGAAGAGTGCTTGAAAAATAAACCAAATACTATTACTCTCTCTCTCTCTCTCTCTCTCTCTCTCTCTCTCTCTCTCTCTCTCTCTCTCTCTCTCTCTCTCTCTCTCTCTCTCTCTCTCTCTCTCTCTCTCTCATAATTAACTTTCGGTTGAGGGGAAATGACGCCACAACAAAGACGATATAACACAGTACCTCAAGTCCTGTCTCCGGCAGATCCCATTGTGCCCCCGCCCCCCTCAGGCACTAGTCCAAGGAAGAGGAAGGAGGGAAACAGGAGGGAGAGGCGGATGCACACACGAGAGAGAAAGAGAGAGAGAGAGAGAGAGAGAGAGAGAGAGAGAGAGAGAGAGAGAGAGAGAGAGAGAGAGAGAGAGAGAGAGAGAGAGAGAGGGGGGGGGAGGGGTACTTAAACATGAAATAATTATAACAATGCAGCTTGGCGGGTCGGGGAGTATGAAATGAAAACTATATTGTAGCGAATCAGTATACGTATGTGTGTGTGTGTGTGTGTGTGTGTGTGTGTGTGTGTGTGTGTGTGTGTGTGTGTGTGTGTGTGTGTGTGTGTGTGTGTGTGAAGGAGAACAAAATATTCAAACCCACGTAAAATCGTGGAAAAAATAAAATTAATAAATATATAGTTTTGATCTGAAATGCTGTCACTCAACATGGAAGCAGTGTAAAGGGAAAGAGTCTGTCTGGCCATAAATTAGAGGGGAACACAGCGACCAGTTGCCCTCAGTTTTAATGAGCTGTCTGCCCCTCATTCTCCCTTCCTTCCCTCCCTCCTATCCCCCCTCACACACCACAACGCCCCTCTAATCTGATCTTCCCCCTCACTCCTTCAACCTCTCCCCTCAATTTATATTTTTATATGTATGTACCTCCTCGCTCGCTCCTCTCTCCTCAATAAACGTCTTTTTTCCCTTTCCTTTCGTTCATGCCACCCCTCTCCTCCTCCTCACTCCTCTCTCTCACTTCTTCTTCCTCTCATCCCTCAAAAACGACCTTGCCTTCCCCTCTAAGC
>JAPQNM010000040.1:8850726-8853226 GCA_029783475.1 Metacarcinus magister
AACGAAAGAGAGGAGGTAGACGAAAGAATGGAGGACTATGAACAGTACAAAGAAAGAGGAAGGGAATAAGTTTGGGGAGATATTAAACTTAAGATACGAAACAGTAGATGATGATGATGATGATGATGATGATGATGATGATGATGATGATGATGATGATGATGATGATGATGATGATGATGATGATGATGATGATGATGATGCCCTGCTGAAACTAATGTGCTGTTATTGATGTGTTGCAGGTGGTCTGGGTGTCAGCTGGGACTGGCATAAGTGGTGGACCTACGATGGAATCTCAGGTAAGCAAGAAGTAAACAAACACACACAAACACGAATAATACACCATTACACACGCACACGCACACGCACACGCGCACACACGCGCACACACACACACACACACACACACACACACACACGATACATTAATAATTTTTATCCCCCGCTTCTATATTTTCCGATAAAAGAAATGCTAGCTAAGAAATTGTGACACAAATTGCTTACTATGAATACTTACTAAAACATCTTACTTTTCATTAGTACAGGTAGGAAGGGGAAAGAAAATGTATAAAAGGACTATATTTTCTCGTTTACTCAATCCAATTCATTCACTATGACACTTTTTTTTTTCATAGTAATTTTTTGAGTTTTATCTTTCTTCCTCACTACATTAATTGTTATGATTTCCTCATTATCCTGTAACTACGTTTATTCTCCTCATTGCTTTTTTCTCTCATAGTTTTTCATTCACTATCACATACTTCTACTACCACACATTAACCTGTTGCAATAGTCTTTTACTTACTCATTCACTCACTCACTCACTGGCTCTCTCTCATTGATTAACTCACTCACTCACTCGCTTACTCTATCTATCTGTGCCTTTATTACATTCTCTCACTCAGCCTCTCTATACATCTGTTGTTTGTGTTCAGTTTGTGTTCCATTATTGCATTACAGGTGTACTTTCGTTGTGTTCCCACTATTAATTACATTTGTTGCGCCGCACATATGCCCTCGACACCAGCTTTCAGACTCAATTTAATTTTGTCGGGAGCACTTTCTTTTTTCCCCCCACCCATTTTTCTTTTTTTTGCACGTTTTATTTTACATTTTTTAATTTTTTCGTTTTACTCGTGTTCTGGGGTAAAGGTTGGGTAGGGGTGAGGGGGGGCGGGGGGGGGAATGTGCCTCCTCATCCGTGTTGATAGCTTTTGTTCATCCTTTTATTATTTTGTCATTTTTTGCCTGAGAGATATTGAACGAGTATATTTTAGTGTTAATCGGTTAATGTGTGTGTGTGTGTGTGTCTTTGAGCCTGTTTGTTCCCCTTCTCTCTCTCTCTCTCTCTCTCTCTCTCTCTCTCTCTCTCTCTCTCTCTCTCTCTCTCTCTCTCTCTCTCTCTCTCTCTCTCTCAGTCTTCCCCTCCTTATATTTCCCCTTGTCTCGTCCTCCTCGTCCTCACAAGCGTACTCTAGTCCCACCTCCTTTCCCACGTACCACACCCACTCCATCCTGGGGCTCCATTAATTTTTCCTCTAACCTGGCGGACACGTGCCTTGGCTATGCGTCTCTCCTTATCGCCGCCTCAATCTCTCCTTCTTCAAGGTAATCCGGAGATCTTGTCTTATTTATCTTCGAGATTTTTTTTCATGTGTTACCTGTAGATTGAATTTGTGTTCTTTGTCGCCACGTGTGAGCAATACACAAGACTTCTCTTTCTTTCTCTCTCTTTCTTTTTTTTTCTCTTTCTCCTCAGTGTATTTATTGCCTCTCCATTTCCACTCTTCCTCTTAGCCAGGGTTCCTCAACTCCTTAACCCAGTGACTCCTTCACTTCCTGCCACTAAAAATCTGTCCCCCTTTTCTTCGTCCACTCTTAAGTCACTTTCTTCACCTTATCTTACTCTCTCCATCTCTCTCTCTCTGACCCTAACGTCTTTCATCACTCCTATAGAAGTAACTCCTCCACCCCTTCCTCCGCTTCCTCCTCCTCCTTCCTGAGTGTGACACTTTCTTTCCTCTTCTCGTCTCCAACAGTTAAACACTTCACTAACTCTCAGGACGCCGTCAAAAGTTACTAGGCACACCCTGAGTCTCCAGTCCTTCACGGGGTAAACGACGGCACGCTAATGCACCAGATGGTTTCCAGAGTCTTTAATTGGAACACTTTTCTTGTCGCTTGTTTACCACACAGTCCTTCCCTGAATACACGATTGTCTTCTATTACGAACCCCAACGTAAAATGGTGTACAAACTGAATAGAGAAGGAGGAAGAAAGTGTCCAATATCTGCAGCTCCATAAATAGCAATGTTAAGAGAAGTTTAGGAAATCAAACGCACGTATATTTGGAACCATGTAAAATCTAAATGAACTGCACTGGACTTGGTTGATCAAATGTGTAATCCAATTAGTCAGTCGACCACGGAAAATACTGTGATCATACTGAACCTCTTTCATTAGTTTATTCCACAGAAATTGAATGGTAAAAGGCCTCAAT
>JAPQNM010000040.1:8863226-8890726 GCA_029783475.1 Metacarcinus magister
CCAACACACTCCAGTAGAATCTAGCATTCACACCTCGTGTTCTGATTCGCTTTCTTGCAACCTTCTCTCGCATCTTTACTATCGCTCCATTCTCTTCGTCCTCGTCCTTCGTTACCCTCTGACACTCTTCAGAATCGCACATCACGTCTCCTCCTCGATCTCCTCAACACTACATTAACTACCAAAACGACGAACACGAAAGAAAAAAGTGTATATCCTCCACACCTCTTGGCCTGATTAAGGAAGGTCTAACGCTGCAAAATCGTTGGAAAATCGCCACACTGGGAGGAAATTTGCTCCCGTGTGGTAGCGATAAACGATGTCGAAAATCCTCGCAGTCAGGGTGTTAAGGTGGGGACGATGGAGGGGGGAGGAAAGGAGGCACGTACACCATCACCTCCCCATTATTACCTCCTCCTCCTACTCCTCCTCCTCCTCCTCCTCCTACTCCTCCTCCTCTTCTTGGTTCGCTCTCCTTCTCCTTCTCCTCCTCCACCATCTCCACATCGTTACGTCCGTCACTCCTGCAACTTAAATGTCCCTCCCTCCCTCCCTCCCTCCTCCTCCTCCTCCTCCTCCTCTAGCGCCCTAATTAAGAGTTACCAGCCGTGTAATGACTGACAACCAATTACCTCCTCCTTGGAACACGCTAATGAGAGGCCGTCGTCGTCATTCCGAAAGGTAAAAATGCGTAGTGATGATTTTTGATTGGTTGGCGTCGGATTTTGCTGAGCGAGGCGATGTGTGTATGTGTGTGTGTGTGTGTGTGTGTGTGTGTGTGTGTGTGTGTGTGTGTGTGTGTGTGTGTGTGTGTGTGTGTGTGTGTGTGTGTGTGTGATAATGATTCTCAATTTACTGGGTTCATAGCTGCCTCCTGGATTAGGATTTTCTATTATATTTTCATGATATTTTCTCATTACGTATATCTGATTTCTTGATAGTGTTGTTGTTCTTACTATTACTACTACTACTACTACTACTACTACTACTACTACTACTACTACTACTACTACTACTACTACTACTATTACTACTACTACTACTACTCACAAAAAGATTAACTACATATCCATGCCGCTTTTTCTTTGTCACACATGCGAGATGTCACTAAAGAAAGAAGCAAAAACAGAAATCACCAAAGAGAAAACAAGAGAATAAAGATTACGATGCTAATAAAAAAATGAAAAGAAAACACACACACACACACACACATAAACACACACACACACACACACACACACACACACACACACACACACACACACCGTCCATCTTGTTGAATGCTTAGGCTTCCTCAATACAATGATTCCTGCACACCATCTCTCCATCGTTTTCCTGGTCCTGCTCTCAAACTTTTCCCTTTTGATTCATGCATGTGTGTGTGTGTGTGTGTGTGTGTGTGTGTGTGTGTGTGTGTGTGTGTGTGTGTGTGTGTGTGTGTGTGTGTGTGTGTGTGTTTATATACTCTTCCTTCTCCATTCTCTCTACGTGCAGAAAAAAAAATTCAACCCTCTCTGATTCATCCTTCTCTCAAACCCCAGAACTTCACACAAATACGTCACATTGGAAACTGCTTTCAAACACTTTATTTCCAATGCAATTTTCTTCGTTTTACTTCTAACTCATTATCATATATAAAAAAAAATCATCTGGTACGAGTATTCTTTCACTATCTCTATTTTAATATACATATCTACAACTTTTTTTCTTTGTATCTTTCCTAAACACCTAAAACCTCTTCCAACTTCTCTCTCTTCTACAAAATGTCTCGCCTCCCTCCACGGCCCTCCGCTACAGCTTTATCTACGTACAGCTGACCAGCGAAACTTTACCAAATGCTCCAGTACTTCATCATTTGGAACCACCTCATAACCTCCCTAAAACTGAATCATTGTTACATTTCATCACTTCATTCTTTCCCAGATTCACTTTGAGGTTCATTAATTTTCTTTCACCCTCTCCAAAGGATGTAATCAAATTTTGCACCTTTTTCCAAATATGTTCAACTAAAGCTTGTGTCACCCGCAACAGTAACTCACTTAACTTTCATATTTCCTCAGAACTATACTCCATTATTTCCCTCAAAGTACATAACCCAAACTTTTCCCTCCCGCATCACCCTATCCAGGAAAAGATTAAAAAGTCATGATGCTATCACACACGCCTGTCAAAAGCCAACTTTGAATGACAAATATCTCTCCTCTTTTCCTACTCTACCGCATGCATCACTCTCCTTCCACATCCATTAACCTCTCTCATTTCACGTCCTTTCACTCCATAACCATACAACGCCTGTCACTTTTACCAGGCGTGTCGTAAGCTTTCTCGAATTCCTTCAATGATACGCGATAAATAACTGCTTGACCCTAAACACCTGAGTGATGACAAGAAAAACAATAGCAGTAGTAATAACGATGAATATAATAGCAATGAAACAATAATAATAATAATAATAACAATGGTAAAAATAACATTAATAGAAGTAGCAACACAACAACAACTGGAAGAGACGAATCTTCCTGCAGTATTTCCTCGATACCTTCAGTAAATCCACATGATATCCTGAGCCACCAGACACTCGCTGAGCTACAACACGCGTCACAGAGGGGAACACATACACTATTTTTATTCCCCTCTACAGGAAGGATGCGAACCCACGAACATAGGGTTATGGACAACACATACCATACTGAGATACCGTATAATGGTGTGTGTGTGTGTGTGTGTGTGTGTGTGTGTGTGTGTGTGTGTGTGTGTGTGTGTGTGTGTGTGTGTGTGTGTGTGTGTGTTCCTACCTCTTGCTTGCTTTACTTCCCTTCTTTTGTTTTGGATTCGTCTTCTCTTTCTTTCACTCACTATTCATCTCATGTGTTCTTACCCTTGATCTAGGAAGAAAAGAATCTCTCTCTCTCTCTCTCTCTCTCTCTCTCTCTCTCTCTCTCTCTCTCTCTCTCTCTCTCTCTCTCTCTCTCTCTCTCTCTCTCTCTCTCTCTCTCTCTCTCTCTCTCTCTCTCTCTCTTTCTTACTCTGGCAGTTTTCATCCAGAGGCTTTGGAGGAATTCACGTCTTTTCTTAATAAACTCGCTGCCTTACCACCTGGACTTAGTAAGAGAGTATTTTCACCTTCAGTCTTTTGCTCTGCAGGTTGTTTTTTTGAAGGCTAGTCACCTCCTTGCAGCCCTCAGCCTCAGCCTCGTTCATTCTCTTACACTTCGACCTGCTTTCTCTATTCTCTCCCTCCCCCCCCCACTCCACACACACACACACATACACAAACACACACACAAACCAATACTCCAATCTCATACATTCTCTAGCCGTCCGTGGACACCCAAACACGACCGCCATATACTCAATATAAGCCAACTTCTCTTCCTCTTCCTCTTCCTCCTCCTCCTCCTCCTCCTCCTCCTCCTCCTCCTCCTCCTCTTCCTTTCTCATGTTCCGTATTCTCTTCCTCCTTCCCCTTTTCCTCCTCTTCTACAACTACCACAAATCGGCCAGTCGTGGAGGTAGAGGTTAAAGGGAGAGATCGAGAGTAATTCATGTAATGGTCGCCAATTACTCCTTGTGGGCTGAGAATCCCCTTTGGTTGACTCGATTAACCTTTCCAAAGACAGGCACCTGGTCTGTAATTACACCTGAACGTTCCAATGAAGAAAAAAACAGTTAAAAGTGGCTCCGTGTGTGTGTGTGTGTGTGTGTGTGTGTGTGTGTGTGTGTGTGTGTGTGTGTGTGTGTGTGTGTGTGTGTGTGTGTGTGTGTGTGTGTGTGTGTGCTTTGTCTACGGTGCACTGTTTTGCAAGGAGTCAACATTGTGAGATAAAAATACCGAGGTAGAAGGTGGAGGGGGAGGAAGAAGGCGGATTATTCCATGAAAAAATGTATAATCTGCCGGGCTTTCAAAGTTGTAAGAATTTTAGATCAACTGTACCGTGGGATCAGAAAGGGTGAAGAGGAAGAAGAGGAAATAGAAGGAAGACAAGACATAAGAAAGGAATAATGTTTATTTTTGGTCAAGAACTACGAAGAAGGAACAAAGTTTTAGTCTTGTATGCAGAGAATAACACATTTTTGTCAGGAAAATAGCGTAGACTGTAGAGTCATAGTCTGTCACAAAAAGCTCTCCTCCCAAAGCATATTATAAACAAAGTAATAAGTCATGTGAGCATAACAAGTCTTGAAACACAACACCTGTATACCTATAATAATTGATAGGAATATAGTAAATCAATATCCTTTATAGTGTTACATCTAAAGGCAATAATCATCTTACTCCTTAACCTACATTCCTCCACCTACACACACACACACACACACACACACACACACACACACACACACACACACACACACACACACACACACACACACCACTTTCTCCATTAATTATTCTATATACATATTTCCTCCTCAACTTCTTTTTCCCTTCCTATATTCCCCCCTTTGTTCCCCTTTCCTATTGCACACCTCCAGGTCCTCTTCTTCCTGCCTCACACTTCCTTCTCCCCTTCCCTTCCTCTTACCTGTTAATCAGCTCAGACAGGGCAAGTTTGCTACTATTAATTGTCTTCCACCAAGTCTATCCATCACCTGTCGAGGCAGACCAGGTGACCCTAGCCCTAATGAAATGCATTCGCACACACATAAACACACACACACACACACGCACACGCACACATACACACAAGGATGATAAGACGACTGTGTGTGTGTGTGTGTGTGTGTGTGTGTGTGTGTGTGTGTGTGTGTGTGTGTGTGTGTGTGTGTGTGTGTGTGTGTGTGTGCTAATAGTCTCTAAGGCATTCTTACTTAAGCCTCGTTTCCCGTAATAAACCAAACTAAACACTGGAAGGGAAGGGAAGGGAAGGGAAGGGAAGGGAAGGGAAGGGAAGGGAAGGGAAGGGAAGGGAAGGAAAGGAAAGGAAAGGGAAGGGAAGGAAAGGTAAGGGAAGGGAAGGGAAGACAGTCCACGCTCACTAAAGGTCATTAGACGTAACAACATAAACATCACACACCTGCCCATCACCACACCTTTCAAGGACTCAAGGCACTCCACTACACTACACTCCACTCCACTCCACTCCACTCCACTCCACTCCACTCTATACACACACACACACACACACACACACACACACACACACGCACACGCACACGCACACGCACACACGCACACACACACACACACACACACACACACTAGCCTCATGGATAGCTACACACATGACACCTGCAATGATGAAAATGCATAGTTATATTATACAGTGATTTCGTATTTACAAGCTGTTTTAAAATCCATCTATTAAGTTTGATATATTGTGTTATGAAAAGTGAATATCTGGTTCTATAATTTATAATTTTTTGTGTTTCAAATACGAATAATTGAAAAAGGCAGAGTTTGAAACTTTCTTTTTCATTTTTTTCTCTATCAGAGCGACAAAAAATATGTATACATTCTTCCACTATAACACCTGTTATGGATTATTGCTCATGCACACACACACACACACACACATGCACACACACACACACACACACACACACACACACACACACACACACACACACACACACACACACACACACACACACATACACACACATACACCCCTCCCCACCCACACACGCACCCACACACACACACACAACACACAATCTCCTCGACTCAAATATCACCACCACCACTAACAACAACAACAACAACAACGACAACAACTAACTGCAACAAGAAATCCTTGGGAACAACAACAGCAATCTCGTGTACTCTATGATTGATGTGGAGGAAGAGGAGGAGGAGGAAGAAGAAAAAGAAGAAGAAGGAAAGGAGGAAGTGAGTGAAGAATAATGAAATATAAAGCGAAAACATTTAACGCGGAAAAGGACAAATATAAGAAGAAAAAATTGAAAGGAAGGAAGGAAGGAAGGAAGGAAAGAAGGAGAGAAGGATGGAGGGAGGGATGATGGAGGGAGGGTGGTGGGGGTGGGAAGGGAGGGAGGGGAGGGAGGGAGGGGAGGGAGGGATGAGGGGAGAGAGGGAGGGAGGGAGGGTGATTGAGTGTCCTTGTGAGAGTCCTGCGTGACCTAATAAGGCAAGAGTGACCTGGGAAGTGCTCTTTTGACCCTCCTCAGTGCCTGTTTTCCGCTTTCTTCCTCTTAGTTCTCTCTCTCTCTCTCTCTCTCTCTCTCTCTCTCTCTCTCTCTCTCTCTCTCTCTCTCTCTCTCTCTCTCTTTCACTCTCTCTTTTCCTCGCCTTGCTTTGTTACCTGCCTTCATCTTTTTTTTTCATTTCTGTCTCTTCTAACTCCTCCTCCTCCTCCTCCTCCTCCTCCTCTTCTTCCTCCTCCTGCTGCCCTTCATTTCCTTCGTGCCTCCTCTTGTTTCATTTCGCCAATCTTCAGATTAACAAAAGAGAGAGAGAGAGAGAGAGAGAGAGAGAGAGAGAGAGAGAGAGAGAGAGAGAGAGAGAGAGAGAGAGAGAGAGAGAGAGAGAGAGAGAGAGAGAGAGAGAGAGAGGAGAGAGAGAGAGAGAGAGAGAGAGAGAGAGAGAGCGAGAGAGAGAGAGAGAGAGAGAGAGAGAGAGAGAGAGAGAGAGAGGGGGTGAGGGAGGAAACAGACTCCCCTTCCAAGTGATGTAGTAGTTGTTCTTCCTTATTAAGTACCTGCATCGGACATTAGCTTACGGGATGTTTGAGTAACTTAATTAATAACATAACGTTGGACTATTCAAGTTGCGGGTTTCCAGTGCACTTCCAATACACAAATGGCAACACAAAGGTCTGTACAGCCTTATACACAACGCTAGCTTGCATGGACATAGTTTTATTAATTTCTGTAACAAATGTTTTTTTAAGTTTTGAAAATAATCCTTAATCTTTATACGTTTACAAAATCGTTTGAAAATTTGAAGTAATGCATATTGCTATTCGCAAAGAAAGGCGATGTTCAAGAATTTTTTTTTTCTTTTTGTGTGTTAATTTCAAGTTAAATGTGTAGTTATGTGATGTTCAAAGTTCAGGTTTCCACGATCTTCCTTTATTTTGTATCACTTCTGCATTACGTGGGGTGCGACGTTAAAAGTTTCCAAGGGCTTTCTCCATTTTCAAACTCGCATTTTCTTGCTGCCTGAAAACTTGAACATTTCTTTAAGGAAATTGAGTCAAGTTCTTTCAAGGTTTCCTCGCCCAGTGTGCTACGTAGGGTAAGTCTCCCTTCTCTTAGCCTTCCTCTCAACCTCTCCAGACTTACAATATCCTTAAGAAACTGTGGAAGCAAGCATCGTGTGAGTCTAAATGACTTTATAAGAGTAGAATTTGTATAATAAATGAAAGTTCTGTATTACCTTTGACGATTATTTTGCACTGAAGAGAATATTCCATCACAGTGACTAGACAAAAAAAACGAGAACGTCCTTGGCAGAGTGTGTATTGTGGGTCTGAATGCACCGTGCGTGGCTTACTCTACGACTGTTTGTGTGTATATTAGGGATTTGTGGAGAGAGAGAGAGAGAGAGAGAGAGAGAGAGAGAGAGAGAGAGAGAGAGAGAGAGAGAGAGAGAGAGAGAGAGAGAGAGAGAGAGAGATACATACTAACACACTCACATATACACACACGTATCTATTGCATATAATTTCGCTACATGCTAATGATTCTCGTTAATTGCATCCGAGTTCTAAGAAGAAAAATAAAATAAAAAATAAAAGGAAAATAAGTGGAAAATGAGGAGGAGGAGGAGGAGGGAGAAGAGGAGGAGGAGGAGGCGTAATAGGAGGAGGAAGGGGGGTGATGTCAAGAAAATACAAGGAAGAAAACAAGGAGGGACATGAACAACAAGAAAACCAGTGAGAGAGAGAGAGAGAGAGAGAGAGAGAGAGAGAGAGAGAGAGAGAGAGAGAGAGAGAGAGAGAGAGAGAGAGAGAGAGAGAGGATAGATTTCTCTGAGCGAAGACTTATGAAAATTCCGCCGTGGTGCGTCTCAGAATTCTTGGTCGGCAGTTCAATAAGTAACGGCACGTGACAATGAATAATTAACCTTAGTTTTTCCTCCGCTTGTAATTGTGGACGGTGCATCTTGGAGCTTGAGGGAAGGGAGGGAGAGAAAGAGGGAGGGAGGGAGGGAGAGAAGGAGGGAGGAGGAAGAGCAAGAAGAGATGGAGGGAAAAGGAAGTAGCATAATTAACAACTGACAAAACTTGATGATTTAGGAGAGAGGGAGAGAGAGAGAGAGAGAGAGAGAGAGAGAGAGAGAGAGAGAGAGAGAGAGAGAGAGAGAGAGAGAGAGAGAGAGACATATAATTTCAATGTTAAATTTCCCAAGGGTTACTCATTGCTACATTAACTTTGTATAGGCATCCACCAACACTGTTTTTCCTTCCTCTCTCTCTCTTTTCTTCCTCCAAGTTCTTCACTCCATCTTTCCTCCGCTAAGAGAGCTCATCCTCCCTTCCCTCCCTTCTCTCCCTTCCCTCCCTTTACACTGAACAATATGACACAGACAAAAGGACGCGACAAAGAGGAGCTAGAGGAAGAGAAACAAATAGAGCCAATATTACAAAGTAGATAGGTGTGTGTGTGTGTGTGTGTGTGTGTGTGTGTGTGTGTGTGTGTGTGTGTGTGTGTGTGTGTGTGTGTGTGTGTGTGTGTGTGTGTGTGTATGCATGTGCCTTAATTATCAATAGATTACGGAGGCATACGAGGAGGAGGAGGAGGAGGAGGAGGAGGAGGAGGAGGAGGAGGAGGAGGAGGAGGAGGAGGAGGAGGAGGAGGAGGAGAAGTAAGAGAAGATGAACTGCCAAAAAAACAAGTGTAGGAATAAGAAGAAAAATTTGTGAAGGACGAGGAGAAAGAGGAAGAGGAAGAGGAAGAGGAAGAGGAAGAGGAAGAGGAGAGGAGGAATGTGCGTGACTCCGCAGCAAACAATCCAACAAAAACATAACGAAAAAAAAACAGACAAAAAAAAATCATGTGGTCACCAAACACGGGAGATTAACCACGTCGAAAAAGTCCTTCTCTCCCTCTCTCCCTCTCTCTCTCTCTCTCTCTCTCTCTCTCTCTCTCTCTCTCTCCCTCCTCACCATTCCCTCTGTGCCTTTAATCTTCCTCTTGACCCACTAATACATATTCTTTCCCTTGCTGCCGCTTGATTAGGCTCGTCTTGCTTGTTTTAATTCCACGTGGCGTGATTTGTTGCTGCAATCACCGGGTGTTGGGCCGCCAAGTGTTTGCAAGCACGCTACGAGAGAGAGAGAGAGAGAGAGAGAGAGAGAGAGAGAGAGAGAGAGAGAGAGAGAGAGAGAGAGAGAGAGAGAGAGAGTCGCACGTGCAGCCGTCTCAGCAGGAAATGAGTAGTGACTGCTCATCCCGCCGTTATGAGGGGCAACCCAACTCACTGGAGGGAGGAAAGCAGCAGCAGCAGGAGGAGGAGGAGGAGGAGGAGGAGGAGGTAAGAAGACAGAAGGAATGAAGAACAGTAGGACGAAAGAAAGGAAAAAAAAATGAGGATATAAAAGAGAATGATTTAAAATGACTCAAGGAAAGAAAGAAAGACAGGAGAGAGGAGGAAATGAGGAAGGGAAGGAGAGGAAGGAGAGGAAGGGAGGAAGGGAGAAGAAGCAACAGAGGGAGGTAAGGGATCCGGATGGTACCTAATTTCCTCCCTTCACCTTACCTTCCTAATACCTTTTAATCCGATTCGTGAAAACATGATGCTTTTTTTTCTTCTTTTTTTCCCATGCTATTTTTCTTTTCCCCAACGCTGCAACAATGTGAAGTAAGATATCTTTTCACTTCCTCCTCCTCCTCCTCTTCCTTCTTTTCTTTACATATGTTTACATCTTCTACCCCCTATCACCCCTACATTCCCTCCCCTACACTCCCTCCTCTCCGTCAAGTCTCCTCCACCTTCCTCCCTTCCACAACATCACCAACACCTCACCCCCCCGTCTTTTATCTCCACAAGAGGTAGCAAGATTTAAGTTTCTCTCACCCTCGGTCACTCATCCCTTACTCCTATCACCCAACTCCCCCCAAAATATATTCCTCTCCCTTCCCTCCCATTCCCTACCCTTCCCTCCCTCTCTCCTCTCCTCTCCTCCCTTCTAAGCGCTGAATCACGTGATATTTTCTAGCTTTTTATCTGACAATTTTCCGGGTGATGAAACGGGGGCGGGGGTGAAATTAATTGTTTCTTTATCACAACGCAAGCTCTGGGCGGGATTAGGGCGGGAGGCAGAGAGGCAGGGATGATGGAAAGGAGGGAGGGATGCAAGGGAGAGAACAAGGGAGAGGGGGATGCCAGGAGAAGGGAGAAAAGCAAGGAGGGAGAGGTAAATGAGGAATAGAATAAGAAAGAAGGGAAGGGGAGAGGGAGGGAAAGGACAGGTGAGGCGACGTGTTATGCAGTGCAGACTCACATTATTATTAACGCGTTGCTCAGGTGCAAGGAAGGAGAAAAGGAGACACTTGGAAGCCTGTTATCAAGTGGTGGAGGGCGGCAGCTTCCAACCATTACGTTCACTCATCACGTGTCTCGCATGATTAGAGTTTATTATTATTGTTAGGGTTATTATTATTACTATTATTATTATTATTATTACTTTTATTGGTATTGTTCTCAGTTATGGTTATGGTAAGAATTTTGCAAAATCTTTCATGTAGCTTTTTTTCTTCTTAATAATAATTGTTTCTTTTAAGTTGTTTTCCATTTTTCTATTTTGTCTACGTTCCTTCCTCCTCCTCCTCCTCCTCCTCCTCCCTGGAATACGCATCACTCGCATCATTTAATACTGAGGTGAACATGTTTCCCCTCAATAGTGAACGAAGGGTTGTGCTTCACATTTCCTTATTATTTCTATTATTATTATTATTATTATTATTATTAGTATTATTATTACTGCTACCACCACCACTACTATTACTTCTACTACTACTACTACTTTCACTACTTCTACTACAGTCCTCCTCCTCCTACTACTCTTATTGCACATTCAATATAACACATTAACATAATTTTTCCATTATTTCCTTCTTTTCTCTGCCTTCCATATCCTCCTCCTCCTCCTCCTCCTCCTCCTCCTCCTCCAATCAAGCCTCGTCTTCTCTCGTAGTGTTCCTCGGTGGTACAAAATATTACTTCCTCCTTTAGTGTGTGTGTGTGTGTGTGTGTGTGTGTGTGTGTGTGTGTGTGTGTGTGTGTGTGTGTGTGTGTGTGTGTGTGTGTGTGTGTGTGTGTATGGTGAATAAATTAAACTAGACACAAAGGTTAACACATAATCCAATAGCAAGTAAGTAATGCATGGTAGAATGAAGGTTGATAAGCAGTGATGACTTTAACCAAAAAGATTTGTTTTTGAAATATGAATAAAAAAATGAATAAATAAATAAATAAAAAAAAAAACACATCAGTAATGAGTTTTCTTTTTATTTAATGTCAAAGTAAAATCAGAAGAAAAAGGATGAATGTAATTGCAACAAAAACTTAACCTCGAATCCTGCAATAATAACAATTTTGACTCCGTGACATATTATCATTTTACTGAAAGCATACAATAGAAATGCGATGTATACATTAAATAAATGAATAAAACAGTAAGTGTTTGAAATAGATCTTAAAAGAAAACATCAAATAACAACGATTCTCTTACAAAAACAAACTGCTTGAAACAGAAAAATCTTAATAAAACAATGCATTAAACTCAAGGATGTGTAGCGAACAATCAGAGGAAATAAATACATCATGAAAACAGTGTGTGTGTGTGTGTGTGTGTGTGTGTGTGTGTGTGTGTGTGTGTGTGTGTGTGTGTGTGTGTGTGTGTGTGTGTGTGTGTGTGTGTGTGTGTGTGTGTGTGTGTGTGTAATAGTATTGACACTTGTTGGAGGTGACAACTAAATACCAGGATGTGACATGATAATACTGACGGCGACGATTAGAGAGGAGGAGATAAGCCTTGTGTGTGTGTGTGTGTGTGTGTGTGTGTGTGTGTGTGTGTGTGTGTGTGTGTGTGTGTGTGTGTGTGTGTGTGAAAGAAAGAGAGAGAGAGAGAGAGAGAGAGAGAGAGAGAGAGAGAGAGAGAGAGAGAGAGAGAGAGAGAGAGAGAGAGAGAGAGAGAGAGAGAGAGAGAGAGAGAGAGAGAGCTAATGAACCACTTTAAAAGCTATCAAATGCATAATTAAATACACAAACTCACATTAAAATAATAGCAACAATAATAATAATAATAATAATAATAATAATAATAATAATAATAATGACAACACTATAGTTTTCAAGGAGGTGGAAAAAGACTATCCACAAATAAAAAAATAAAATATAAAAAAAAACAGGTTGGAAGGATCAAGAGCATATCATCCAGGCTAAGGTAACGATGTAGAAATTCCCGCGTTACGAGCACACACACACACACACACACACACACACACACACACACACACACACACACACACACCCACACACACACACACCCACACATCAAAGCATCACAGGTTGTGCATACGGAGCAAACATTTGGCTAGTGCTGGCGTAGCGTAATGTAGCGTAACGTTATGGTACATCCTTCCCCTTTACCACACCCCCCCCCCATGAGTGTGCGTAAAGTTTGTTGAATATTGTGGATAATATTATGACGCATTTAATGTTTATATTATTATACTGCGGCGCCCGTACGTATACAACATGCTGGTGACAACTTGCGGTAACGTAGTCCAAACGGTTGATTAAAGGCGCATAGGAAGGTTAGGTTAGGTTAGGTTATGTTAGGTTAAGTTATCACGTGTATATTGTACGTGAATCGTCATATATAACACGTCTATAACAAGTTTTATACCTGATGTGTTGGTGTGTTTTGTATATTTGCTTTAGCCACTAAGGAAGTCTATTGCTACATCTTTATGAATAAATAAAGATGATTCCCTGTTCCTTAATCAAACATGTAAATAAGTTATTACTAAACTAACTAACCTTATTAACTTTTGATTTCGTGAAGTCTAGGAAAATTTTTAACTTATTTCTTATTTAGTCTTCATTGAATAAGACAAGTTAATACCACAATCTAAAACCTTGACTTTCCAGCAAAACTAACAAAGAAAGTTGTATGTACGAGTATTTAACTTAATTATGACTCTGATCTTATATGTCAAGGGAAGGACATGTATTTACCTGCTGTTTCTTTCTCTAATATTGTTTTTTTCTGCGTTTATTCTCAGTGACTAGGGTAATGGTAAGCTGTTTTCATAATGTAATTTTCAACTTTAACTGGAGAACTGAAGTGGAAATGGCAACCACTACCACGCTGTAACGATATGTGTGTGTGTGTGTGTGTGTGTGTGTGTGTGTGTGTGTGTGTGTGTGTGTGTGTGTGTGTGTGTGTGTGTGTGTGTGTGTGTGTGTGTGTGTGTCATTGGCAGCATCTGTATCGCCGTTCCAATACCGTCACTACACTACAAACAACTGCCTTTTTTAATATTCGAAAAAAGTTCCAACTATCAGGTATATGACGATTACATTTCAAAAATACTAATAGAAAATAAAATGTGGACATCAACTCTTCAACAATTTCATGGCGAGTTTATTAGTCTGGCAAGCACACTACCAACGCACTCTTCACACCTATACGATGCACGCACACTCAAACACGGCTTTCAAAGTAACAATTGTTTTTACTCGCAGCTGATAATAAAAATAAATAATAAAAATTCAAACGTGCACAGCGTATGTATTCATTTATTAATTTTCATCGGAATACAGTCAGACCAAAAGCTATTGAATAAAAGTTGTGTAGGAAAAAAGAAAGAGGCTTGCTATATTACGCTTAGAAAAAGTATAAAAAAAAGAGAAAGTCAATCTAGTTCATGTAATTATTTGATAAGCAACGCCTGAAATAGGATGAACAGCAAATGACAAAATTATAATCGGACTTGACGGTAAAAGAGAGAGAAAAGAGATGAAGATTCAGGTTAACTCTTGCATTGGAAAGCTAAGCAAAACAGATGCAAGCATGAAAAGCAAATTGAGAATAACGGAAGGGAGAATGGTAGACTGAAGTTATCACGTGAATAATTTAAATAACAATAATAGAATACACCTTACATCTTACATACAAGGACAGGACTAAACTATTATGCTATTAGCTGAGGTGAAACCACTATAAGAATGCACTGTAACTCACTGTAACGTTGCACCGGCGAGAGGAACTGCCTTCACACCTCCACACAAGGCTGGGACGCTGTCGCTGTGGTCAGGCAGAAGCGAGGGAGTAACTGGAGTTCCTGCGTCACGTCAGCTGCCACACGAACTGAAACATTAATTTAGAATGAGGACATGTGTAAACAAATAGGGAACACAGTAGAAAATCCTCTCCCTCCCTCCCTTTCCCCCTTCCTTCTCCCTTCTCCCTCCCCTTCACCCTCCGTCAGCCAGGACACGACACACTAGCGTTCCCTTCTTCTCACCGAATTACGTGTCCTCTTCTTGAGCGTCTCTGCATTTGAACAATTGCCTGCAAGAGATTAACGACGGGGAATCCATAACTGTCACACTGCTGGGGAGGAGGACGAGGGACGAGCAGCAGGAGGATGAGGAAGAAAAGAGGAGGAGGAGGAGGAGGAGGAGGAGGAGGAGGAGGAGGAGGAGAAACACAAAGACAAGGAGGAGAAAGAAATATACGACACAAACATTCCGGACAATAACAGTGAAACGTGAATACACACATGAAAGCACACGCATGAAAAAAATATATAAAACGCGAAGATAAATTGAAGAAGATATATATTTTTCATGAAAAAATACTACCGCCTTGACTTGTGAAATTATACTATTATATTGTACTACTACTACTACTACTACTACTACTACTACTACTACTACTACTACTACTACTACTACTACCAATACGAGTGCAGTAAATACATACAAAAATGGCACTTATTTCATCTCTCTATTTTTTCTTTACTAATTGTGGTCCGGTGGTTCTAATGCGTGACTGTCGATGGGGAGTGACGGACGGTGATGGGGAGTGATGGGAGGCAGGGAGTGGTGATAGGGTGCTACTGAGGGATGACGGGAGGTGATGAGGGTGATGAGGGTGATGCGTGGTGATGGCTGGTAATGGCTGGTGATGGGGAGGGATATTTGGTGATGAGTGAGAGGAATGGGAATCAATGCAGTTCTTCAAATGTCTTGATATTCCACTACTGAAGGATTTGTATTGAAAACCATAAATTAGATGAATGTTTAAAACCGAAATTCACACTACTCACTTGTAAATCTTGTAACATTACCTGCCAAGTAGCATTGATATGAATACCCAAACACAACATTATCGATAACATTAAATTATACATCAGAAAGGATAAGTTAGGACATGAAACATCCATGACTGTTCCATACGAAAGCACTTTATACATTTCTATTTCCATATGTCATTGTTATCTTTAATAATTGAGTGAAATCATATGAAGCGGGAAATGCTGAATATAAAGAAGAATTGTTGTTGTTTTTAATTTTAGTTTTTAGTTAATTTGCAAAACCTTCTTCTCCTTTATATTCATTGCCGTGCTTTTAAACCTTATCGTGTGCCCTTTTTTTTGACGATTATGCTCTAGAAGTAGACTCATTCCTGCGTCGTATAGTGTGTTATGAGTATCGCTTACTAGTGCTTTTAGGGTTGAAATTCGCTGTAATTGCTTTGCTTCTAAACGTGTGAGTGCATATACAGACACACTCACATACACCCACACGCACACGCACACACACACACATACACACACACGCACATTGTTAGAGCATGGTAGTGGTGTTCATTGTCTATTCAATATATATTACCACCATATCCAGGAACTCCACTCCACTCCTTCCTACATTACTTGCTTTTGACTTTCATAGTAAATATTGTAATTTTATTGATGATGAACGTGACCGCCTGTCTGCCGTGTAGGAGGAGAGTGGAATGACTGACTGACTGACTGACTGACTGAAGTGAAAACGCAAACGTACACACACACACACACGCACAAGCACACACAACAAATAGATAGAATATTTTGTGACACATTCATTATGTTAAGAAATATACGGATGTTTTTTTCCTTCTTAAATAAAGATATGATGAGAAAAAAATACACAACTACAATGATAAGACCAAAACTGGAATATGCAGAAGTAATATGGAGAAGCAAAAATATGTGTTAAAATTAGAAAGAACACAGAAAATAACAACCAAGAAGCTTCCATCATTATCATTACCATCATCGTTGTAGTTATTGGTAGTTGTTGCAAATATTACGTTCATGAACTGAACTCCCGGGCAACCCCAGCGGGAAGGTTTTCATCTTCACAAGGCTCCGTCACCCTTCCTCTCCACCCTCTTGACGCCCTCTCTCCCTCCTTTCCTCCGCCTCTTCGCATGCCGCGCTAATCTTCAGGGCGCGGCTGTGGGTGTTTACATTTTATATGAAGTCTGGCGTCCCTGGGAGGCAAGGACCTTGGGCTTATGGGCCGGAAGGAGGAGGAGCGCGAGGAAGGGTACAGCAAGCAGAAAAGGGATTATTTGCAAGATGACGAAGAGGAGGAGGAGAAGGAGGAGGAGGAGGAGGAGGAGGAGGAGGAGGAGGAGGAGGAGGAGGAGGAGGAGGAGGAGGAGGAGAGGAGGAGGGAGGAGGAGGAGGAGGAGGAGGAGATGGTACGTATGAAGAAGGAGGAGGAGGAGCACGCTAAGGAAAAGGATGCAGATGAAAGAGTAAGAGGATGAGGACGAAAAGAAGTGAAGGACACACGGGAGGTGGAATAACAGCATTTTAATATCGAAAATTAATGTGGTTATATGCAAGAATAAAGTTACGGGAAAGGAGAAACAGCAGGAGGACGAGCAGGAGGAGGACGAGGAGGATAAGAGAAATATGATAAAAAAAAAAGAAGAAAAATGATGAAAGAGAATGATAAAAAGAATGATATAAAAAAATGTTTGTGCTCTTGTACCTGCGTGTCTGTGCATGTGTGTGTGTGTGTGTGTGTGTGTGTGTGTGTGTGTGTGTGTGTGTGTGTGTGTGTGTAAGAAAATTAATGGACGTTGGAAGGAAAATAAAGAAGGATGAGTAAAATACAATAGATATGCGAAGAAGAGAGAGAGAGAGAGAGAGAGAGAGAGAGAGAGAGAGAGAGAGAGAGAGAGAGAGAGAGAGAGAGAGAGAGAGAGAGAGAGAGAGAGAGAGAGAGAGAGAGAGAGAGAGAGAGAGAGAGAGAGAGAGGAGAGATGAGAGAGAGGAGAGAGAGAGAGAGAGAGAGAGAGAGAATATACATATAAAAAATACGTATTCATGGTAAAACGAATAAAGTAAGAAAAGAAAGGAAGGGAAAATGTTGAAAAAATGACAAAATGCAAAGAAAACATTATTTTACACAGCAATATTTAATCAGATGAAAACAGGAAGCGGAAGAGGAGAGAAAAGTGAAAAGAAAAACAAGAAGAGAAGAAGGGAAGAGAAGGAGATAAAGGCAGACAGGAGAATAACGAGGAAGGGAAGAGAAAGGAAGGGAAAAAAGAGAGAAAGAGGAGAAAGGAAGGAAGCCAGAGAGAGGTAGATAAAGCGGAAGAGAAAGGAAAGGAAGGGACAAGAAAGGGAAAGTGAAGGAGAAGAAAGTGAAGGGGAAGAAAAGGAAAGGAAAGGGAAGGGAAGGGAAGGGAGGAAAGCAAGGCAAGGCAAGGCAAGGCAAGGCAAGGCAAGGCAAGGCAAGGCAAGGCAAGGCAAGGCAAGGGAAGGGAAGGGAAGGCAAGGCAAGGCAAGGCAAGGCAAGGCAAGCAAGGAAGGGAAGGGAAGGGAAGAGAAGGGAAGGCAAGGCAAGGCAAGGCAAGGCAAGGCAAGGCAAGGCAAGGCAAGGCAAGGCAAGGCAAGGCAAGGCAAGGCAAGGCAAGGCAAGGCAAGGCAAGGCAAGGGAAGGGAAGGGAAGGGAGGGAAGGGAAAGACTGTTCACGGATACTTTGTTGTGATGAGATGTTTCCCTCCGATGCTTACGTCACCTGTTTCCTCCCTCTCTCCCTCCATCCATCTCTCCCTCCCTCCCTCTCTCCCTCCATTCACTCCTCTCTATTGTGGCCGCCAGATTGTTGTGGAACATTAGCTTTTTTTTTTTCCTCTTTGCTACCTCCAGTGTGTGTCTTTCTCTCTCTCATACAGTAAAAAAGAGAGAGAGAGAGAGAGAGAGAGAGAGAGAGAGAGAGAGAGAGAGAGAGAGAGAGAGAGAGAGAGAGAGAGAGAGAGAGAGAGAGAGAGAGAGAGAGAGAGAGAATCAGTTTAGTCTGACAATTTATACACGCACACGCACACACACGCACACGCACACACACACACACTAAAAATCTGACACACAGTTGACATACAGATAAGGTCAAGGTTACATCAGCTCTACTAATTGGGGTCATATCAAACCAAACTACGTAACTCTCTCTCTCTCTCTCTCTCTCTCTCTCTCTCTCTCTCTCTCTCTCTCTCTCTCTCTCTCTCTCTCTCTCTCTCTCTCGCGGTAATTATGGCTTTGGGCTAAGGGCGGAGGGAAGGGGAGACGGAAGGAGGCACGAAACTTATAGAAGGAAGGTAAAGGCTTGACAGGACATAAAGAGAAGGTTGTGTTGCATTTAATCAAATCTTTCCCACAGACTTGATTCCACGACGTCAAATAATAAAGAAACTCATCCACTTTAATGTTGTAAGAAACGGATGAAAAGAGCAGATGTCGCCTCTCTCTCTCTCTCTCTCTCTCTCTCTCTCTCTCTCTCTCTCTCTCTCTCTCTCTCTCTCTCTCTCTCTCTCTCACACACACACATATTAAGAGCACACTGAAATATTACATAGCACAAAATAAATGCGTAAATACATAATATATAGCTACAGTTGAGACAGAAGAGTGGAAGGAGAAGTAGGTTGGATGCGCAGAAAACAGGAGGTGTCTGGAAGGGGGAGTGAGGGTAAGGGAAGGATGGTTTTGGGGTGATGGGACGGTGGGGGGGAAAGAGGGGAGCGGCTTCAGCACCCCACCGACATTCTATTCTCATTTTGAAAACTTACGAGCGGGGAAAGGAAAGGGAGAGGGGTAGAGGGAGGGGAGGGAGAGGGATAGAGGAAGGGGGGAAATTGTGCTTTTCTCACACCCACCCTTCCTTCTATCTCCCCTTCTCTTTCTCCCTCCCTCTACCCTCCCTTTGTCCTCCACCCCTCCATCTCTTTCCTCACGTTGCAAATACCTTATCTCTCTCTCTCTCTCTCTCTCTCTCTCTCTCTCTCTCTCTCTCTCTCTCTCTCTCTCTCTCTCTCTCTCTCTCTCTCTCTCTCTCTCTCTGTGTCCTCGTGCAAATTATATTAATCCAAAACAAAACATATTTGATCCTTTTTAACAGCTCGTAACAAGAAACTAAAATATAACACCATTTTGCGTGTTAATCGTCAAATCAATTTACAATTTGTTTATAGCAAATACCAAACGATATAAAACAAATAAATTCGTTCAGCGATACGAAAAAAGTAAGAAGAGAGAGAGAGAGAGAGAGAGAGAGAGAGAGAGAGAGAGAGAGAGAGAGAGAGAGAGAGAGAGAGAGAGAGAGAGAGAGAGAGAGAGGGGGGGGTGGGGGGAGAGAGAAAGGCTCCTCAACAGAAGGGAATTATCGTTCGAGCAGCAGCGGGGAAGACACTCACGGATTCTTACGTCTATATTTTCATTGGAAAACAAAAGAGGGCGGTGGTGAGGAAGACCAGATCCCAGCAATAACACGGAGGAGGATTCAAAAGGAAAAAGTGGGGTAGGGGGGCAGGTATGACGATATGAGAGAGAGAGAGAGAGAGAGAGAGAGAGAGAGAGAGAGAGAGAGAGAGAGAGAGAGAGAGAGAGAGAGAGAGAGAGAGAGAGAGAGAGAGAGAGAGAGAGAGTAATACATCCACAACACATCGCTAAAGACCATTTAAATTATCGAAGTTACGCCCTAATTATGACAACACAACACTGTAGGTCATTAATCTTTCAAACAATGTTACTTACTAATGATCTAAAAACATACATACACATCATAATTACATTTGTTTGGCCTTGCTGTCAGCCTGCAAACACCTGTGGCTTCAATTTTAATAGTTCGTCGCCGTCTGAAGCATGTTTCGAACCGGAATTATTCATTGGTGACCTCGTTTGTGAATCCTTCGAACATTGTGAATCCTTCGAACATTGTGAACCATTTAATTGACGTTTCACTTGTTCTGTATTTATCTAAGGATAGTTGAGAGAGAGAGAGAGAGAGAGAGAGAGAGAGAGAGAGAGAGAGAGAGAGAGAGAGAGAGAGAGAGAGAGAGAGAGAGAGAGAGAGAGAGAGAGAGAGAGAGAGAGAGAGAGAGAGATACACACACACACTATATCTTAGCCTAAGTAATTATACCAACTGACTATGTATCCAATCTCTCTCTTATCTCTCTCACTCTCTCTCTCTCTTATCTCTCTCTTATCTCTCTCTCTCTCTCTCTCTCTCTCTCTCTCTCTCTCTCTCTCTCTCTCTCTCTCATTTGCCTTCAATGGACGTCAGTAGAAAGACTATTAATTAGATCCACCAATTACGAGAAGTAAAAGAAACATTACGACGAGGGCGGGAGAAAAGGAGGGAAGGACATGAACAAGATGATCCGAAGAAAAATTCAGAGATTAAATATGAATGTTAGTAATTAAGAGGATAATGAGGACGAGACGAAGAGGAACAAGAGTAGAGGAGGAAATGAACGTGGTAAAGGAGGAGGAGGAGGAGGAGGAGGAGGAGGAGGAGGAGGAGGAGGAGGAGGAGGAGGAAAATGAAAATGAAAAGAATGAGGATGAGCTTAAGGAATGGAAGTGAAAATATAGGTAGGCACGTACGCACGCACGCACGCACGCATGCACACGCACACGTACTATACATACACAGTAAACAAAGAAAATAAAAAGAACAGAAGTAGTAAAATACAAGCACTAAGAAACGAGAGAAAAAAAATTCAGGACGATAAGAAAAGTCATAAAAAGTTGAAGAAATAAAAAAAAACACCAAGGAGTAAAAATATAAAGAAGGAAGAGAGAGAAAGATGAAGACAAAGGTTCAAGAGATTAAGCGACCACTCCCTTTCCCTGCTAGGAGGAGGAGGAGGAGGAGGGGAAGAGGAGGAGGGGAAGAGGAGGAGGGGAAGAGGAGGAGGAGGAGGAGGAGGAGGAGGAGGAGGAGGAGGAGGAGGAGGAGGAGGAGGAGGAGGAGGAGGAAAAGAAGAGGAGGAGGAGGAAAAGAAGAGGAGGAGGAGCAGCAGGAAGAGGAGCAGGAGGAGGAGGAGCAGGAGGAGGAGGAGCAGGAGGAGGAGGAGCAGGAGGAGGAGGAGGAGGAGCAGGAGGGGAAGAAGAGGAAGAGGAGGAACAGAGAAAGAGTATCACAGGTGCGTCGTTCTTCATTATCCTGAACTACGACACTAAACCACCTGAAGGAGAGAGAGAGAGAGAGAGAGAGAGAGAGAGAGAGAGAGAGAGAGAGAGAGAGAGAGAGAGAGAGAGAGAGAGAGAGAGAGAGAGAGAGAGAGAGATGCTTTATTAGGCTGGTTCATTTGGCCAGGAGAGGAATCAGGAGGACATTAGCACAGCGGTGAAGGATTCTAATGACATCACGGTGTCCTGCCAGGTGCATTAGTGAGTCCCTGTAATGACGTAACGCTTCCCTCACCTGCGACATTATTCACCTGGCGCCGCACGCTAAGTAATTGTTCTGCGACCACCAGACAGAAAGAACAAAAATGAAGTGAATTTCGGACTGGTAAGCGTAGATTTCTTGTTCTATTTCTAGTTTTTAATCAAGTTTTATGCCGTGAGAGAGAGAGAGAGAGAGAGAGAGAGAGAGAGAGAGAGAGAGAGAGAGACGAGAGAGAGAGAGAGAGAGAGAGAGAGAGAGAGAGAGAGAGAGAGAGAGAGAGAGAGAGAGAGAGAGAGAGAGGAAATAAAAAAATTCATATACAATAATGAAACTTTAGTAATAGTAAGTATTCGACACCTGACCCGAGTCTTCTTGAGTATCACCAGCCTGCAATGGCCGTGTTATAGTTATCCAATTAACTAATCAAGTCTCGCTTCAATCCCATGTTGACTACAAATTCAGAATAAAAACTAGGAACAGAAAAAAATAGGAAAATAAATGCATTTCACTCGGTAAAGGTCAAACAGAGAGATGGAGTAACGAAACAGTTAAAAAAAAAAATATAGAGAATAGTTCCTTTGTCCAGTAATTAATCAAGGTAAGTTTTAGCGTTAAGGGCGATGGGGGTAAACCGGGAGGGGCGGGGCGGGGCAGGGCAGGGCAGGGCAGGGGCGAGAAAGGGCAGAGCAGGGCCAGGGACAAGGTTATTATAATACAAGTACCGTCCCTACCCTACATTACCATCGTATTCTCCGTTTACGTCAGGAATTGTAATGGGCGTGAAGGCTCGTAGCGTGGCAGCGTGCGAGGAGCGTTCCAGCGTGACTGAGATTAACGAGGTATTCAGCTTTATTTGATACTATTTGGCTGGGTCGTTACGGTGATGTTCGGAAAAGTATTTGTGTGGTACTTTAAACACACACCCACACACCTACCTACCTACCCACACCCTCGACTCCTATCCCTTCCCCTAGACACATGATATAGCATTCAAGTACTTATTCCACTGCCAAATGCGTGCCTATTTATATTAAAGTTTCGTCGTAAACCGAGGCGAACATTCATCAAGGAGAAACGACTCGTACCCTTAGCCAGCCAACCACCGCTTAACACGAGGCGCTGCGCTGGTGTTGTCAAGTGGCTGAGGCACCGTCACGCCGGGAAGCTGGAATACCTACTAAGCTTGTGTACCTTCAGATTCCACGTGTACTCTTCCTTAATGATGTCACCTGTACTATGAGAGAGAGAGAGAGAGAGAGAGAGAGAGAGAGAGAGAGAGAGAGAGAGAGAGAGAGAGAGAGAGAGAGAGAGAGAGAGAATGTTTTTTTTAGTCTAGAATATTCTCTCTCTCTCTCTCTCTCTCTCTCTCTCTCTCTCTCTCTCTCTCTCTCTCTCTCTCTCTCTCTGTGCTGTACCCCTCAACTAATCATCATTACCAAGACCAAACATGTTCTCATTACCATAAACAAACAAGAACCTGCTAAATAAACACAAACATATAAACAAACAAATAAACAAACACGGCAAAGTGATAGATAATTCCACTGAAACCGCGTCCCGCAAATACATAGAAGAGAGACAAACAAACAAACACACAAACGCACAAACTCACTTCAAAAACAAACGGATCAACAACAATTACATGGAAAAGAAAGATACAGTCAGTCATGCAATAAAAAAAAAACAAGCGTTAGGTGATTGTGTAAGTGGAATAACGTGTGATATTTAAAGGAAAAGTGACCTTGTAGATAGACAGGTGATTAGTACAGATAGATAGATACAACTCGGGATAAATAACAACCCACGTGATTGGACAGGTGTGGCCAGGTGTGACGGGAGGGGGACCTGCGCTAATTAATTACACGATGCCCCAATTTATCCAATGGTAATCTCCATCTACATCTCTTGGGCATAATTAGTGCTGGACGATGTTGATTTCTACGGGACTGAAAGAGGAGGTGGAGGAGAAAGAAATTGAGGAGGAGGAGGAGGAGGAGGAGGAGGAGGTAGGTGGAGGTGGAGGAAAGGGAAAGAGGTGGGAAAGAGATAAATAAAACACACTAATGACCAGAAATAGACAGCGTGAAAATAACCTGATGAATTCACCCTCGCAGGATTGAATCTGGAAAAATATAGGCCAGAATAGCAAAGGAAATGCTGAGTGTAACCCAGAGGAGCCAACACGACACCACCACCACCATCACCACCACCACCACACCGCCGACGCCAACACAAGGCAACACGACCCAGCCCAGCCCAGCCCAGCCCAGCCAGGCGAGAGGCGCTGCTTACTCGGACCCAACAGCATGAAACGCAAATAGCATCGTCACTCACTTACCTCATACGTGATTCCGTGGGTGGCGTGGGGAGGCGGATGCCACACATGGCGTCGACGATTCTTCCTGCTTTTTTCATGTCGCTATTCAGAGCGTCACACCTTGAAACACCTACGTACGTCTCGCTGGGCTGCCTCACACTCCTCCTGACTGGTGGCGGCGTCTTACAATTATCTTTTAAACATTAACCACATATATTAATGGATCATGGACGCGATTAATTCATTCATGTTTGTTTTCTTTCACGGAAATATTTATTCGTTGATGAATAGCTTACCGGGTGTGAGTTGTTGTTTACAGAAGGATGTGAGACGAATGAATGTCAGACGAATGAAAAGGTATCGAAGCTTCGAGGTATCGGTGCTTCGCCAATTATCTGCACAACTAAATCATGCCCTTCCCTCTGCTGCCGCAAAAATACTCACACTGAAAAAAAAGAAAGTAGGCAAACAAAACAGAAAAAAACAACGAAATATATAAACATAATCACACGGACACTCTACTGATTAGTCAAATTCCATCGAGTGACGTCAGCTAGAGTGCCTCCAGCCAATCAGCGTTGAGGGCGAGAATGAAATGCCAGCACAGCTTTTATTTCACCTCAACGTGGCATCCTTTTTTTTTTAGGGATGGAGGAAAAAAACATAAAAATACCGATCTATCAATGCTGGTGATTATGACTGCCACCGATGCTTTTGTAGAGCTGGTTACCTGGCTACCTATTTTATTTAAAGGGACAAAAGAGAGAGAGAGAGAGAGAGAGAGAGAGAGAGAGAGAGAGAGAGAGAGAGAGAGAGAGAGAGAGAGAGAGAGAGAGAGAGAGAGAGAGAGAGAAAAAAAAAAAGTTTTACGTTTATCAAGGGAAAGAGTCTGATATCACATGGAATAATCTATTTCACATAAACATACATTTAAGTGCACATGTTCGCACCTTGTCGTACATGAATTTCGTGAAATACTACACTTGTATAAACTAATAGTCACTACTGTGTGAGTGCATATATGTACGCATGTAGTTATGTATGTATGTGTGTGTGTGTGTGTGTGTGTGTGTGTGTGTGTGTGTGTGTGTGTGTGTGTGTGTGTGTGTGTGTGTGTGTGTGTGTGTGTGTGTGAATGCTTGGTAAATAAAAGAAACGCACGCAATAAACACAAGACAAACAAACTTGTATATATAACTTGGATACACGAACATTTTAATTAGGAAACTCCTCGCCCCATCCTATTACTCAGGTGATGAAGAATGACTCTCCTTATCTAGATGACTCTCTCCCCCCAACAGGTGAGCGGTATAATCAACAACACAGGCCACAGCGTCGTGTTGACCCTAGGTGGCACCAGTCATCACCACTCCCCTATCAACATCACCGGTGGGCCCCTCTCCTACAGATACCAGGTGAGTGTCCATTATCAACAACAGGTAAAGGTTGCTATGGTGAAGGTGGTGAATAAACTCATAACTCATTACCAGGTTAACGCAGGTAAGAGGTAAGGATCAAGTACAATCGTTTTCAAAGCATTTGGTGACATTTGAAAAACATGTCAATGCTTTTTTAGTTATTCCTAACGCAATTTTCTCTCAATAAGGAAAGTTTGAAAGGAGTGACAGTGAAAAAAGAACTTCAGAGTTACGTACAGTACATATAAAAAGTCTCAATTTGTTGATCTTAGCTGCGAGTAGTCATGGCGCTAACGTCACTACCGACAAGTCCCGTTCTCTTTCCACCCTCTTTCTCCTCTCCCCCTAACTCCTCCCTACCTCTCCTTCCCTCCCTTGCCTATATTGCCTTCACCTACTGGGCTCAAATGATCAATTATCTCCACTCGTTTCTGTCAAGCGTGTATGAGTAAGGTGACATACAATGATATGATTAATATGAGCGGTTCTCAGCCACATAAACTTTGAATATATGACGAACACTTGTTGATACCTGTACTTCGTTAATCACTTGTTATGTTGTATAAATATCTCTTAAAATAATCAGCAGTAATTACGTAACTGGAGCTTTACTTGTTATCATCCGTTCACATTTCGGGAACATGAAACCACGTGTGTGTTGACAAGGTTCGTAGGGTTCTCAGACTCTGCAAAGTGATCATTTATAAAACAAACATTTCAGAAACACTCCGGAAGAAACTATTTTATTCCAAGTTTATCTGATCTGCTTCGTGGTAAAAATGATGATAAAGTTAAAATGACATGTGTTGAGTGTTGTGTTGTGTTGAGTGTTGTGTTGTGTTGTGTTGTGTTGTGTTGTGTTGTGTTGTGTTGCGTGGCTGAGACGGACGATAATAATAAGTTGAACATTTGTGTGTAAGTTTTGACAGCATTAACATTTGTACAATGTGTGATTGGTAAAGAGGATGTATACTTAGTTGATATATGTAATTACTCCATGTGGGTGTGTCAGCAGAGCATAAATATACAAACACGGCAGTAACATTCTACAACTAACTAAATATTCAATACAAAAAAATACATAAAAAAACATGACGTAAAACTATCCACAAAATATAACCGTCTGGAAAACACTGCGTACCCAATTAGTAGTTGTTTCCATTTTTCACCTGACGCTCGATGGCTCCGATGTTTTGCTGAGTCTACAAATTGTTGCAGTTTTCCTCTTACTGCCAATTTTCGAATGCCTTAAATTAGCTCTGATTGACCCACTCATGCTGACAGATGACATGAAGGTCGCAGCGCACCACGTCCAGAAAGATGTAAATTGTATACACACATGTAGGAATATGAAATATTAATGATTCTTATTCTTGAGTAAATAGGAAGAGGCAATTAACATAAACAGCTGTAGCAGATTAGATAAATTGACAGCACGAAGGTGGATGGTAAGTGTCTCTCGATGAGCTGTGTATAAGGTTTATTCATAGCTTCACTAATACGTCTGATTGGTGTCTCATGAAGCTGAAACACTTACTGTAAAGACCAAAGGGGAGGTGAATGTATAGACAAGAAAGTTTTAAAGTGTGATACATAAAGATGAAACTGAAACACGGTACGAGAATCAGGTAAGATGCTTGTGTGTAAGATGATTTCAAGATGCAGAGGTGAAGATGATGAAGGATATGTTCAATACAGGTTCTCTATGTGTTCAATGGCTTACAAGGGAACGAAAAGAGTGCAACTAAGATACAGGTAGTTACAGATAGTTACAGGTAATATGCAGACCAGAAGTGATGATTAATTAAACTACTACTACTACTACTACTACTACTACTACTACTACTACTACTACTACTGATACAACGAATGCTACTACATCTTTAAGAGATAAGGACAAAGACTACCCAATGTTCCTCTTTATATTCGCTTTCCTCTCAAGCACAAAAGTTGGTATTCATTTTTCTTTCACGCAATCCAGGATTAAAATGAATTATACATATCTTCACTGCCCAAGTTTCGAAATCTGAATTCGCTTAATTTCTCGTTCTTAATCTTTTCGAGAGCGGCATGAGCGGGTATTTTCTTCTTTTTCCTTCTTGT
>JAPQNM010000040.1:8895726-8905726 GCA_029783475.1 Metacarcinus magister
TGTTACCTGGAACCACTTACGAGTGTTAAATACCACCTGAAAACATATCCAATTTAGCACTTTGAAAAATACATATATTAAAAGCAGTATATATAATTTCACGTTCGGAGCATAAACAAGGCTTTATTGGCGTCTTTTATGCGCTGTTTTTTTATTGGCTAGATGATAAAAAATGCCTTATTGACTCGTAAAAGGCAGGGTATTGACAGGCGTTCAGTTTACGACGGTAGGAGCGGTGGAGGAGCGGTAGCTGTAGGGATGTGGTGATGGTGACTTGCAAATGTGTGTGTGTGTGTGTGTGTGTGTGTGTGTGTGTGTGTGGTGTGTGTGTGTGTGTGTGTGTCTATGTCAGATAAGGTGGTGGCGGTAGAATCATGAAAAACAAAATCATTTACCAACAAACTGCACAAAAAAACAACAAAAAAATGAATATACATAAGAAAGAGAGAGAGAAAAAAATGAACTCTATCATAACTCACAAAACCAAACACACAAAAAAAGGACACAAACAAAAATACAACAGAACATAACAAAAGCCCATCACTCACGAACAACACAAAAAACAAACAAACAAACAAACAAACGCACATTAGACACAATTATTTAAAAAAGAGAAAACAAAATACGCGATGAAAAACATGTACAAAAAATCTTGTTAAACACAAATAAACAGCAACGAAATAATGTGAAACACGATAATAAGCCTCCTCTGTGTTCCAGGGAGTGGGCTTAAATCCGGCTAATTTCACTCCTGCACTTCAAATAATGGATTACACTGAAAAGAGACCATGTTTAATTATTCTTTGTGTGTCTTCATGTGTGTCTGTGTGTGTGTGTAGTGGGGGAAGGGCATGTGTGTGTGTATGTGTGGGGGGGAGGGGTGTTAGTTGGGAGTATGTGATGAGAGAGAATAACAAAAATAATGATGGGAATAATAATAATAATGATAATGATAATAAAAATGATAATATAGTTACAATAATGCTATCACCACCACCACCACCACCACCACCACTACCTACTACACGCCTCACAATCACACCAACTACAACCATCACCTACCATTTTTGCCTCGCTTCCAGCTATACCCATTACCGGCTATGGCTGCTCCTACCACTCCTCCTCCTCCTCCTCCTCCTCCTCCTCCTTCCACTACTACTACTACTACTACTACTACTACTACTACTACTACTACTACTACTACTACTACTACTACTGCTACTACTACTACTACTACTCCTGTCGCCGCCGATGTTGTTGTTGTTGTTACTGGTGGTGGTGGTGGTGGTGGTGGTGGGGATGGTGGTGGTACTACTGGTGTTGCTGCTGCTGCTGCTGTTGTTGTCTTATCATTACGGGTGTTATTGTTATTGTTATCACTTCCCTTCGCAGCTGCAAGTGTACGGATTCAACGCTCAACTGTTCAGCAACTTCTCTGAGGCAGTGAACAAGGCGCACGGCGTGGTGGCCATCTCCGTGCTGCTCAAGGTAAGGCAGGAGGAGGAGGAGGAGGAGGAGGAGGAGGAGGAGGAGGAGGAGGAGAGATATGAGGGTTTTAAGGAGTTTTAGAGAAAGATAGAGAGAGAGAGAGAGAGAGAGAGAGAGAGAGAGAGAGAGAGAGAGAGGAGAGAGAGAGAGAGAGAGAGTATACGTGATGGAATCTATTCATATGTGTGTGTGTGTGTGTGTGTGTGTGTGTGTGTGTGTGTGTGTGTGTGTGTGTGTGTCATATGGTAACGCTCCTCCATGCGTTAAATCTGATTCCCTGCTATTCGATTTCTCTCTCTCTCGCACTCGCACACTCTCTCTCTCTCTCTCTCTCTCTCTCTCTCTCTCTCTCTCTCTCTCTCTCTCTCTCTCTCTCTCTCTCTCTCTTATCCCTTTCCTCCAAGCCTCCATTTTCATGCTGACAGGGCAAGAGGGAAAGGGAGAGAAAGAAGGAGGGAAGAAAGAAGGGTAGAAGGAGAAGGGATAAAGAGAAGGAATAGAGAAAAAAGGGAACAAAAAGTGGAGGAGAATGGAAGAAGGAAAGCGGAAAGAGACATATAAAAAAAGAGGAGGAGGAGGAGGAGGAGGAGGAGGAGGAGGAGGAGGAGGAAGAGAAAGACTGAAGGGCAGAAGAAGGGAATATGTTAGCATTAAGACCAGTCAATTCATAAATATTAATCTACTAAGAGAGAGAGAGAGAGAGAGAGAGAGAGAGAGAGAGAGAGAGAGAGAGAGAGAGAGAGAGAGAGAGAGAGAGAGAGAGAGAGAGAGAGAGAAGGTGGCAGACAGCAGACCAATTGGTGACAAAAAAATATAGTGGGACAGGAAACTTTTGAGGTAAAAGCTGCCATTACTTTATTTTACTCTCTCTCTCTCTCTCTCTCTCTCTCTCTCTCTCTCTCTCTCTCTCTCCTCTCTCTCTCTCTCCCTCATCTCTCTCTCTCTCTCTCTCTCTCTCTCTCTCTCTCTTTCATTTTTCCTCCTTTTAAATGATCACCCAAGACTTCCCTCCCTCCCTCCCTCCCTCCCTCTCCTACTATTATTATCGCCTATTTCTTTTCCCTTACATTCTCTTCCGTTCTCACTCTTTCTTGCAATCCTTTTCCTTTTTTGGGCCTGTGGATAAAAATGTCCTGCCCATTTGCTCACCAATTCCCCCTCCAGGTGTCTCCCTTATACCATTCCTGAACAATTTCTTTCTCCCTCCGTCCCTCTTTTCTTCCCTTCCTCCCTCCCTCTCTCTTGCTCTATCTCTATCTCTTTTTCTTATCTCCCTCTCCCCTCTCATTGCGTTTTGTTCTACATTGTTTCTTTCTTTTTTTTTTAATTCCCTCATTTTATTCTTTCTTTTTCTTTCTAATTGTTGCGTTTTGGTTATACTTGTGTGCTTCTTTCTTATTAAATGTAGCCTACATTTTTTCCTTCTTTGTCAATTATCTCTCTCTCTCTCTCTCTCTCTCTCTCTCTCTCTCTCTCTCTCTCTCTCTCTCTCTCTCTCTCTCTCTCTCTCCCTTCCAATTTTCCTCCTCCCGCTGCTCCCACTACTCTCCCTCCCTCGGCTACGTGACGCCGAGGGAAATTTCTTCTTTCCTTCACACTCCTTCGCCGCACCTGCCACGCACCCTTTAGACCGGAACGCCACCCAGCCACGCACCACACACACACACACACACACACACACACACACACACACACACACACACACACACACACACACACACACACACACATACACACACAGACGCGTGTCTCCTTTAGGGTCATTTGAGTTTGCGTGTACCTACATCTTCCCCTCCCCTTTTATTCCCCCTGTGTGTGTGTGTGTGTGTGTGTGTGTGTGTGTGTGTGTGTGTGTGTGTGTGTGTGTGTGTGTGTGTGTGTGTGTGTGTGTTTTATGGATCACCTCGTTTATTCATTCATAGACTCGATGCTACTTTCTGGTTCGTATGGTTTTTTTTTTCTCCCTTACGCAGCGCTCCTCAAGCCTTCTTTTTCTTCTTTTTCTTGTGTTTTTCTAGTACTTCTCACTCCAACTTATGCCTTTGCTTCTTCTCTTCTTCACTTCTCTTCATCTTTACTCCCTCCAATCATTATCCTTCCATTCGTTAACTCCCACAGTGCCGTCTTTACCCCTTCGTCACCCTCGTCAGTAAATTCCTTCCGTCAGCAGACCCTTCACTATGTCTCATCTCTTAACACTTCGGTCACAGCTCACGGTTCCCTCCCTATTCTTGTTCCCCAGGTGGGCCGCCAAGGACACCCAGGGCTTAGGCCGCTGACAGACGCTGTACAGAGGGTCGAGTGGGCGGGAACATCATCGGAGGTGAATCGGGTGAGCGTGCAGGGGCTGCTTCCAGACTCCCACCACTACATCACCTACGATGGGTCCCTCACGCAGCCCCCATGCCACGAGACTGTCACCTGGATCCTGGTGAACAAGCCCGTCTACATTACCAAACAGCAGGTGAGGGGCCACGCACACACACACACACACGCACACGCACACGCACACACACGCGCACACAACACACACACACACACACACACACACACACACACACACTATACACACACACACACACACACACACACACACACACACACACACACACACGATGAAAAGCTTGTAGTGAAACACGTTGAGAGTGGAGGGAGATGGGGGGGGGGGAAAGAAGAACGATATAAAAAAGTGACAAGGAGAAAAGGTAATGAGCGAGCGAGGGGAGGAGTCTGCAATGAGCGAAGATGACAAGAATGTAATGAGGTATGAAGGGAGGAAAAGTCGTAAATTAGCGAAGAGGGATGAAAGGAGAAAGGAGAAAAGAGAAAGAAGAGACACAGAATGGAAATTGGAAGGGTTATCATGTCAAAGCGAGGTGATGAAAACACAAACACGTACATACACACAAGTACACACACACACACTCATACACACACACACACACACACACACACACACACACACACACACACACACACACACATACATCCACGCACACATAACAGACATTGTTGTTGTTGTTGTTTGTCGTGTTTGCCGGATATACAAGGTGGTTGTCTGCATTCAGTATCATTACAAGAGAGTCAACAGCTATGCAGTTCGACAACTTTTCTATTCTCCTTGTATGAAGTTTAATATTTTTTTGTTACAATTGTCCTTTGTTGTCGCCTTGCCTCCTCTCACGATAGAATATACAATTAAAAGTTTAATTCACACTTATACACAACAACCTTTCAGTTAAGTATTATTTTTATCTTGGCACATCAGCTGCGTTTGGCAACCTAACACTGATGGCGGTGTGTTAAGGAGATCTAAGGTTACGTTTACTGCAGTGGTGCTTGTAGGAGGCTCAGAAAGTCCAAGGTGCTTTTCTGATATGCAAAAAGGCACAATGTAGAGGACATTCATATATACATTTTTCCTTCCCTCGCTATGGGCACGATTCAAACCTGGGCTCCTGAAGTGCGAGGTAATAGTGTGAACGCCGCACCACCGCGATCACCGCCTCCACATCCTTATCCGCATAAGTGAAAAACTCTGAAGCAGTTGCCTTCCCGCTTTTTCCCTCCTTCGACTTAAAACTTTTAGGAAACTGAGTTATCATTACACGAAAGTTTGGGAAACTTTTTTTTTCAAACTTTTACCCGTGTATTGGGAAGAGCAACAACAGGTATTTGTTTATTTAATCCTTTCATCGGCTTCCCTTGACAAACATGTATTAGATAATCCAATACTCAAACAAATATAGGCAAGCACACACACACACACACACACACACACACACACACACACACACACACACACACACACACACACACACACACACACACACACACATCTAGATACAGCTCTGTTATCCCCTTGCCCACACGTCCCCATGCTGGTGCATCTCCACCGCCACTCACCGACCCTCCCTCTCACCACAAATCTCTCCCTCCCCTCGCAGCTTCACGGGTTGAGGCAGGTGCAGCAGGGCAGCAAGGAGGTGCCCAAGGGTCGCATGGTAAATAACTACCGGCCAGCGCAGCAAATGTACCACCGACCCATCAGGACCAATATTGACTTCACCAACACCCACCACTGTCCCTCCATGGCACCTCAGATGTACTACACAGGTGAGGTTCAGGTGTGTCCTCTCTCTCTCTCTCTCACATCTATCAAAGCTGTAAACACACACACACACACACACACACACACACACACACACACACACACACACACACACACACACACACACACACACACACACACACACACACACCCCGGTGGGTGAAGGACGCAACAGATGGCTCGACACATTCCCACCATCCTTCAGACCTGTCGCATTTCCTCCGCCTCGTCATGTCACTCACGTCATGTTCACTTGTTTCCTCCTGTCGCATATTCGTGTCACCTCGCACCTTTATTTGAAGCTCGATGATTTACTTGTGTTTATTTTTATATTTTCAGCTAACAAGTTGAGTTAATGGAGCCGCCGTCCCTCTCTTTCTCCACCCACCCACCTCCGCCCCCAACGCTGAGACTGGGGGCTGAAACACGTGATGACCTCCCCCAACCCTCCCCAACTTACACTCCTATAGGCGATAAAACACTTAAAGAAAATGGTGTACCTGAAGCAAAAATGACTGGGAGACTATAGCAAGGTTAAAAAAAAAAATAAAGGTGCGGAGTCATAATGCTCATTATTGTATAAGAATTAGTTATAAAACAAGAAATGTGCCGGAGAAAAATAATGGGAAAATAAAAATAAATCGATATGGAACGTGTATGAGAAGAAAATGGATTGTCACTAAAAAATGAAAAGTGATCAACATTAGAAAAAAAAATATTGATGGTAAAACTGCAAGACAATATCGTGTGAGGTACAAAGTGAGCGTCGTAAAGAGAAAAGTGGATGTCATAAACTGCAAAGTGGAGTCTTAAAGTGCAAAGTGGACATCGTAAAGTGAAAAGCGGTGTCGTAAAATGACGCGAACATTCATTGTGACGTCAGTGTTCGCCTTTATGTACTTAGTGTAAGATAGTGACATGATGACGTGCAGGACGAGGCACCACCCACGGCAGGAAGAACCAGGGAGGACCTTGAAAACGCTTCTCATTACCAACACCATAACGCAGTGACCGTGTCTTCAGTGTTACTAAAACCAACCTTATACACTTACGTCACGTTGCCATAACCAAGGCTTCCGTGTAGGGTGTCTCCGTGTTACGAGGACAAGTAACACACTACATATCAGTGTTAGCGATAACAAATTCTATTCCAGGATAAGGCTTTAAACCAGTGTTCCAAGTGCCAGATCTTGCTAAGGGAATAATGTGTGTGTTGCCAGAACTGAGGTTTAGACCGTAAATGTAGTATGCCAGTGTTGCCAGAAAGGAAATATATCATAGATGCGATCAGTAGTGCCAAACCTGATTATCCTTGACTTGAAGAAAATCTGTCACTACCACCACCACCACCGCCGCCACCACCACTGCCACCGCAGCTCACTACCACAGTTCCACACTACCACTACCACCCCCATCACCATCACCATCACCAGTCCTCATAACAGTCATGTACACTAACACAACCACACCTTACAACACCACCAAGACTATGAACATCATCCATCTACACCGCCACTACCACCGCCACCACCACCACCACCACCACCACCACCACCACCACCACCACCACCGCTACCATTCGGGGTAATCACAAAAGCCTTCCAGAAAACCCTCCAAGAAAACAAATGACTCTCGTCAGTCACTCCAGAAATGCCAAGAAGAACACAGGATTTGCGAATGACTTTAGGATGCCGAGGAGGAGGAGGAGGAGGAGGAGCAGGAGGAGGAGGAGGAGAAAGGAGAAATAAGAAGAGGAGGAAGGACAGAGGCGCCCAACTATATTTTACATGTGACTCTGCGCTCCTGTCATCCAATTTTCTTCCCCCCGCCCCCCTGCCGCCCCCGCCCCCCCTCCCACCGCCTCCCCCAACAGGAAGGAAAAAAAAATGATGTGCACGTGTGTTTTTTTCCCAACGTGATCTCTTAAAGGATGGCTTGGCGGGGAACAAACGCACACACAAACGCACTTACTAAAACAGCCAACCTTGCCCTCCTAAACACACACACACACACACACACACACACACACACACACACACACACACACACACACACACACACACACACACACACACACGACACATACACACATGACACATACCATCACCCTCCGACTGTTCTCTCTCTCTCTCTCTCTCTCTCTCTCTCTCTCTCTCTCTCTCTCTCTCTCTCTCTCTCTCTCTCTCTCTCTCTCTCTCTCTCTCTCTCCCCACTTGGCTGCCTTCCACAGTACTCACCTCCACCTGTCGACTCGGAGGAAAAGACTCAAAGGCTGAAATATTGAGGAACCAGACCCAATTCTGACGCTGGGGAGAAGGTGAGGCGTGAATACATGCTGGAAGAAGAAGAAGAAGAAGAAGGAGGAGGAGGAGGAGGAGGAGGAGGAGGAGGAGGAGGAGGAGGAGGAGGAGGAGGAGGAGGAGGAGAAGAGAGGGAAAAGGAGGAAGAGAAAGTCAAGTAGAAGGAAGAGGGAGGCTGAGGAGATGCGTCAAGCTGCTATTTGCTTGCTATGTTTGCCTCCTTGTTTATTCAGCTTTGTTCCCTTTGCTCTCACTTCCCTTTGCCCCTTTCTACCTCGCACTGCCTCCCACTTCACGCCCCTACATAAGCCCTGAAACGAAAGGCTTGAAAGCAACAATCAGTCAAGGCTGAGCTAAAAAAAAATCCATTCAAATAGAACAATGTATAGATAAATGTACACGTGGATCATGTGTGTGTGTGTGTGTGTGTGTGTGTGTGTGTGTGTGTGTGTGTGTGTGTGTGTGTGTGTGTGTGTGTGTGTGTGTGAGTGAGTGAGTGAGCGAGTGAGAGAGAGAGAAAAGAGAGGGGGGATGAAGAGAGAGAATGTCATGCACAGTAAAATATTATCAAATAAACATCCATTAAGAAGCTGCTAAAAATAATGCCTGAGACCATCATGTAATTCGTTACGTTTTGGTCACGCAAAACAAACCGTCACTTAAGATTATTGTGAAAAAGAAAGAGAGAGAGAGAGAGAGAGAGAGAGAGAGAGAGAGAGAGAGAGAGAGAGAGAGAGAGAGAGAGAGAGAGAGAGAGAGAGAGAGAGAGAGAGAGAGAGGCGGACATCAAAATAATAACGCGGGTATGCTTTCCTGGCAGTATTAAGTTAGGTGAAATTAATTATCTCTCTCTTTCTCTCTCTCTCTCTCTCTCTCTCTCTCTCTCTCTCTCTCTCTCTCTCTCTCTCTCTCTCTCTCTCTCTCTCTTTCTCTCTCTCTCTCTCTCAACATGAAAAGGCGCCTCGACACACCACTCCCTGGGTCTCACCTGCCGCATCTCCCGTCATTAGGCCAAGATTACAGGTGTGCTGGACCCTAAGTCACCTGACGTATTCGTAATTACCTGCACGTTCACCTTGTCGCCGCGGCACACCACCATTGCCAAGGCAGGCGTAACCCCCTTCCCTTTCCTTTCCTCCTTCCCTTCCCTTTCCTCCTTCCTTCCTTAAAAGTAACAGACGCTCCTTGGCATTACTTACATATCAATACTTTATATTAATTTTTTTTTTTGTGTGTAAACTAAATCCATGATAAATATGGCGGGTTTTTTTTCTTCAATATAATGCATTTTTTTCTTGTTTTTATCGGAAAGTTGGTAGTGAGGCGCTAGTAATGGATGGTTTGCCGGTAAATGTGAGCAGTGATGGATTAGGAGACGCTCAGAAAAGAACGTCAAGGAGTCACCGAAGCAACGTTGAAATAGTTGAGGCAATAGACCGTGCTGAGTGGGCGAATGAAATGGAATGGAGAAGAAAATCAGACTTTTTACGTAAAGGGGCAACGCAAGATTAGACTTAAAATCTCTCCGGGAATGAAAATATGAAGCTAAATTAGGGAGTAAAAAATAGACTTTCTCTCTCACTCCCTTTATTTTTCTCTTTTCTCTTAATTTAGAAGAAACGGATGAAAAAACTGAAACAAACAAGACACACACACACACACACACACACACACACACACACACACACACACACACACACACACACACACACACACACACACACACACACTATATGCGCAAATAAAATGAAGAGGAGGAGGAGGAGGAGGAGGAGGAGGAGGAGGAGGAGGAGGAGGAGGAGGAGGAGAAGGAACAAATTACTGGTAGTGGTAATGGTGGTGGTAAAGGTAGTGTTAATATTGGTGATTGTGGTGATGGTTGTGTTAGTAGTGACGGTGGCGGCGGGGAAGGAAGGAAGCGTCTGTCGCAGAAGTAGCGGGGAACGAAAGAATTAATCATCACAAAAGGGACAAGAATCAGAGGTCTGGCTTTTACGGTCTTGTACTTGTGAGTGAAGCGCTATTTCCTTGACTGCTAGTTCTCTAGTGTGACGATGAGCGAACGTGTCAAGGCAGCTAAACACAGAAAGGTGTACAGAAA
>JAPQNM010000040.1:8923226-8935726 GCA_029783475.1 Metacarcinus magister
TTGGCACGATACAAAGAATATACTGCGGACGAGGAAAGAAGAATACAATGGCTCCCCAGGAAAACAAATATAAAAAACAAAGAATCATGTCTTAATGGAGTCAACAATGGCAGACGACGTTCATTGTGGGTCAAATTTACGTCACAGAAGAAAAAAAAACCCAAAAACAGTTGAAAATTAAAACGAAAAAATGAATCAAATAAACCACAAGATAGAGGCAGAACGGTAAAAATGTTTGTGGTGGGCGTGGCGGACACAGGATCAGGGAAGCAAGGCACCGTGCTGATAATACCGAAGCAGTGACTCCAGCCCGCCGGCCACCACACCGCCATGCACACACACACACCCGCTGGGACCAGATAACAGCCTGGCTCGCTGCGACTCATGAGTATCCGAGCCGGCGTGACCTTAATGTTTTACTTCTAAAGAAAGTTCAGAATATCCATGGAATATGATAATGCTAGTAATAGTAATAGGAATGTGCAAGACGCCCACAACTTGCAATACCTTTCCGGGGATGAAGGAACAAATTACTGGAATAGATAACTGAGGTTTCTCCTTGGAATCGAGAACACCAACCTTCACATGATTATAAATAACCTCTTATGAAATCAACAACACGACAACGATGACGATAATAAAAGCAAGTGAATGGAATATCTAACACGGAATTGTTACAACTCAGCTATCATTCAATGAAATACGACATTGAAACAAAAGCACAACAAACATTATTGATAAAATGCATTACAGATACATGCTAAACCAAAATATAAATGTCAGCAAAGGTGAGGTGAGTGTCAGGATGAAAGTAATTATAAAGGTAAAGCAACACAACACCATTTTCAATATGCTAACAAATGCAAGTCAAGGACAATCGGGGAGATGATGTACAGCGAAATAAAATATGACGATACGTAACACAATTAAATTCATGAAGTATAATGAAAGGCGAGCAAAAAATAATAATGAAAACAAAAACAATACAGCACAATGACTACTTGGTTAACGAGGAAACATACACACAGGATATCATAAAAAGGAGGAATACACAATACATACACGAAGACCACAATGCAGTATTAATAGAAAATAAATAACACGTGATGAAGGTAGAGAAATCATGCATACAATGATGGAAAAAAAACACATCACCACCACCACCATCAACAACAACAACACCAATAACAACTCCCCCTCAGTAATAAAAAAAAATAGATACACTGGAAAAGAGTACATAATACACTCACAAATACAATACCATCTCACTACCTACAGCCTCGTTTACCCTTGAAGATGTGACGTCACGCTACACGGATGTTGAAAATAGTGATATTAATAATGATTGACAAGTATGTTTCTGATGCCAACCGAGAAATACATACAAACTAAGATAATTGAAATGATATCAGTAACGAACTATAAAATAAAAGCTAAACAAAATGATTACTTCAATTTCATCGATCAGACACATTATTATATTTTTTATACTTTCATATTCAAACAAAAGCAACTGTGTCAATCAGGGTTAAATTCTATCAAGGAAATCAATAAACAAAAAAAGGACGGCTGGATATCATGATGAAACGAAGTCTGACAAACAAATAAATAAATCAATAGCCAGAGAAAGCAAATAATCCAATCATTATATATGTACTGAAGAAAATGTTGATCTAATTATCATATCAATTACAAAATAAAACTAAGAATCACCCGTGAATCATGACCACACACCACACAACACACCACACACACACACACACACACACACACACACACACACACACACCACACACACCCACACACACACACACACACACACACACACACACACACACCACACACACACATCACACACCACACAACCAATGAAGGTGGAGACGAAACGAAAAATGTAATGTATATTTAATTTGATAAACTAACAAATTGAAGACGAGACAGATCCCACCGAAGTGATTTGTGTTTCATGAAAGTCAATTACGTAGACACACACACCTACACCCACACACACCCACACAACCCCCATCCCCCTCCACATACACACACACACACACACACACAGAAACACTCCACACTATATACAATAAAGAAGAAAAGATGAAGAAACAAGGGTTAGGGGTAAGGGAAGAGGGACAGGAGAGGAATGGGGTGGTGGGATGGGAGGGTGAGGAGGCGAAGCATAAATTGAAAGAGTGAAGTGTTTGAATATATGATAATTAATGTGTGTGTGGTGGTGACAGTCTTTGTTGCTTAATGTTTGGAAATAATATGCAAGAAAAAATAAAAGAAGAGGGAGAGAGAGCGCCAGAGCGAGAGGAAGAGCGAGAGAGAGAGAGAGAGAGAGAGAGAGAGAGAGAGAGAGAGAGAGAGAGAGAGAGAGAGAGAGAGAGAGAGAGAGAGAGAGAGAGAGAGAGAGAGAGAGAGAGAGAGAATGGCTGCCAAGTGATCAAGAAAAGATTTACTACTGAGAGAGAAAAAACATATATTAAAAAAATATATACATAAGCCAGTGATTCTCATGGGCAATCAAAATTATATACATCATTATTATACCTTGTACGGACACACAAATTAGAGGCAAATAACTGAAGCGATACATAAAAAGAGAAAAAGAGAGAAAGAGAGAGAGGGAGAGAGAGAGAGAGAAAAAAAAGAGAGATAAAGATAGAAACCACAGCAGTAATTATAAACGTGAGGGTTACACTAATAGCAGCTGGTGGGTGAAGGTTGACTGGCTGGAGTGTAATTATTCATCAAAAAGAGAGTTCAGCGCCAAATCTTTCCCCGCCAGCCGTTACACCAAGCCAAGGTAAGGCCAAGATGTATCCAATTCTTGCATTAGTAGAGCAAGAATACATCACTCTCTCTCTCTCTCTCTCTCTCTCTCTCTCTCTCTCTCTCTCTCTCTCTCTCTCCAACAGAAAACAGACCTTCATTTCGGGTCTCAACGCTAAAACGAGGCTCATAAATCACTCACTACACTCGCCGCGGAGATTCTCGTCACTTCGGAAGGTTACTCGCGAGATTCATCACAAAACAATATTACTCTGCTTGCTTAAAGGTTGCTGCTAATTTTGCCGCCTACGTGTGTGTGTGTGTGTGTGTGTGTGTGTGTGTGTGTGTGTGTGTGTGTGTGTGTGTGTGTGTGTGTGTGTGTGTGTGTGTGTGTGTGTGTGTGTGTGAGAGAGAGATGTCTGAGTGAGGGTGATGAGAGGAGGAGAGAGAGAGAGGAGAGAGAGAGAGAGAGAGAGAGAGCAGAGGAGAGAGAGAGAGGAGAGAGAGAGAGAGAGAGAGAGAGAGCGAGAGCGGAGAGAGAGCGAGGAGAGAGAGACGAGAGAGAGAGAGAGGAGAGCGAGAGAGAGGAGAGAGAGAGAGAGAGAGAGAGAGAGAGAGAGAGAGAGAGAGAGAGAGAGAGAGACTAAACACTTTCTAATTATACTAAAATCCCTCTGAGCCATAGGATTAAGAAGTCAAATGAGCCGGACGCGCACACTCGAACGCATGCACACACACACACACACACACACACACACACACACACACACACATACACACACACACACACACACACATACACATACACACACACACACACACACCACACCACACATACACACACACACACACACATACATACACACACTCACACACACACACACACACACACACACACACACACACACACACACACACACACACACACACCTTATGTGTACTAACCGGGAGGATAAACTCTTTACGTGTATTACTTTTCATGTCACCGTCTTGAGTCTGACATGCTCTCAACGTCATCGTTCTTGTTTTGTGAGCATGGCAAAGGAGGATAATGTAAATTAGGAGGTAGAGGAGGAGGAGAAGTATGACGATGATGACGACAAGGACACCAGCAGGAAGAAGAGGAAGAGCAATAGGTGCTTAAGAAATTGTGTAAGTCGCTGAGAGAAGTCCAAGGCAAGGTAGAACAGTAGGGCAAGGTGGTGAAGAGAGTGTGGGCGGGGGAGGGAGAGCTGGGGAGGGACGCGACGAGGCGACGAGGGGAAGGCTAAAGGGGCTCGGCAAGGCGAAGACTCAATTATCTTGCGCGAGGCAGCCCCTCGGGTGTGCCCGGGGCCCATCACGCCCCGGAAGTGGTCATTCAGGCCCCGAGGAGAGTCTTGCCGCCCAGGTCTGGCCACGCCGCCTGCGAGCAGCGGCAGTCGCCAGGCCAGTGTCACCCCAAGGGCCGCAGCCAGCTGGCCGGCACCAGCTGTTTCCTCAGGCAAAATACCCTCGTTAACCTAACTTGGAAAAGTTCACTAAACTCGACAAGGACCCAGCCCGTTTTTGGACGCAGTGTTGCCATCTCCCTCAAGTCCTGGATAATCCTTCGCAGGGTTACCAAACGACTGTCGAGAGCCAAAGGGAACCAACTTTCTAGCAGGAGGGCTGGGACGGGACTCCTCCCGCCACACGCAGGTAATACAGAGCTAAGAGACAGGTAATGGGCGGGGCGGGGCCGGGCGGGGCGCGGGGCGGAGTTGGTCACGGTGGGGCGGCTATCGTCCTCACGAGCGTGTTGGAGTTGGGCCAAAACTTTTTCCATAACAAGTATTTCGGGAGAGGAGGACGGGCGAGGCGATCAGCCTTTACTCCCTCGCCATCCAGCGGCGCTGATGAATTCTGAAGTCTTGGGGCGGGACCGGCACGCCCCGGGCTGACGCACCCTGGGGATTGCCCTCCTAGGGGGAGGGTGGAGTGAAGGAGAAGGGTGTGCAAGGCTTGTCCCATGTGTGACGTCTGGGAGGAGGGATAAGAATGCAAAACTTGGAATTGGGAGCGTGTATAGGTGGGGTGTTGAGAAGGAGGAGAACGAGGGGAAAGAGGCAGTGAAATATCGGAGAGAAAATACTTTCCCTCCGATATACTAACTACAACTAACTACGTAGATACTAACTATACAATAACTACATACTGACTACATACTATCTAACTACAAACTAGAGGAGGTCGTCTCTATGTATATTTGTCATAGGAAACCAGCATCAGCCAGTAAAGTGAAATAATGGCTATTTCCATCATACATATGAGACAATCAAGAGTGAAATACTGTTTGATATTATAATAATCATGAAATTGATGCCAGATTCGTGTTCGTCATGATCGAGAACCTCTATATAACAATTTTCATGAGATTCTAAGGTGTGGATATTTCTATGAAATTTCCGTTATTTTTCATAGATTCTTATTTTTCTTTCCTTATGGGTGCCAATATGTTTTTAATATTTATTTGAATTATTTCAAAGATAATATATCCATTATCTCCCTTATATTCAATATAATTTTAATGCAAAAAGGAAATGTTACGTCAAAATAATTTTTCATTATTAGTTTATTTTCCTTAATATATGAGTAATCACAAAATTGAGTCCACCATCGTGTTCTTGGTGCCCACTAACCCTTATGCAACAATTTTCATCACATTAAAAAATATCAACATTTTGCACCAAAATTGCTAGGGTACACCCTTAGGATTTTGGTAACAAATATTTTTTTTTTATATTACTCAAAAACTATGAGATTTACGTAAACAATGTATAGAACATAAAATATAGAGCATAAAATTTGCTTTTTTTTAAGCTATTACACAATGTATTTGGACTCTGAACAACTGAAAAAAGTATACATTTGTAGAAATCAAAAATACTTTTTATCGCACTTCATTTTTCCAAAACTGTGGGACTAGTTAAGACAATTATCAAAGCTCTAGTTATAACTTTTTAAGCTGAACAATTTTGCTTCAGTAACGTTTCCCGTAGGACTGATATTTAAGCAGTAAAATGACAAAAACTCACTTCCACACCAATCCTGATCCATTTTTAGGCTCCAAGACAAATGCGAGAAATATTACATTAATATAAGTTTTTGATGTTACAATACATAATAAGACTTATTTTGGAAGTTTTATTGTAAAATAAACACTTGGAGAGAGATGCAGGAATTAAATAAGCTAATAATTTTGTACGCGTAATTTTGGTTATTTTTCATCTAAATCACTTGATGGTTTTTGCTTTGCAGGAACACATCAAATGTTAGTGTTCTTTGCATTGGTTTGGAACAGATCAACAACATTCATTATTTCTTAGTCTTCTTATCATACGCCAGGATTAGTGAGGGTGAGGCAGGACAGCCCAGCCAGCAGGTGCAAAGGAGGTTAGGTTATAGGATGTGAAGTTTTGTTAATTTTGTTAAAGGCAGGAAGAATGTAAGCACAGTGGTGGTGGTGATGGTGGTGGTGGCCATGGTGGTGGTGGTGGTGGTGGTGGTGGTGGTGGTGGTGGTGGTGGTGGTGGTGGTGGTGATGGTGATGGTGATGGTGGTAGTGGTGGTGGTGGTGGTAGCCATGTTATAATCCTTCCTGTCCACCTATACAGACTAACTTTGTGCTTTCATATTTTTGTTCTTGTTTATTTTCTGTTGTTGCCTCAAAAACTGGAAAAAAAACTCCACAAAAGCAACAATTTTCCGAATAGGCAAAAAAGCCATAAAGCATTTTTTTTTTAAGAAAGGCATAAGTTTTAACAGGGAAACTTCAGTTAAAAAAAAATAATAACCTAATTACTCACTACAATGATGGATTTCTGAGTGAGAAGATTACACAAAAACTCAAATAATTAAAACACTATTATAACGATGTGAATACGTGAAGGGAACATTGAAACTATGTATGTATATGTATATGTGTATATGTCTGTATGTGTGTGTGTGTGTGTGTGTGTGTGTGTGTGTGTGTGTGTGTGTGTGTGTGTGTGTGTGTGTGTGTGTGTGTGTGTGTGTGTGTGTGTGTTTCCCCTTCCCCACCTCATATCACTGCCAGCCATTCTTTCTATAGAAGCCGCCACCTCGACTGACACTCCCTCACCTCGAAACTCAGGAATTCAAGGGGCAGAGAGAGAGAGATAGAGATAGAGATAGAGATAGAGAAAGAGAAAGAGAAAGAGAGAGAGAGAGAGAGAGAGAGAGAGAGAGAGAGAGAGAGAGAGAGAGAGAGAGAGAGAGAGAGAGAGAGAGAGAGAGAGAGAGAGAGCGAGGAAAGAGACAGGGAGGGGAAAGAGAGGCACAGCGAAAGAGGAAGGAAGAGAGATAAGGAGTGAGATAGGAGCTACAAACTTGACGAAACAGAAGCCCTATCACGAAAACATTGTGACGCTCGACTAAATTAAACACACATATCTTTCTCTCTCTCTCTCTCTCTCTCTCTCTCTCTCTCTCTCTCTCTCTCTCTCTCTCTCTCTCTCTCTCTCTCTCTCTCTCTCTCGCATCATAAATCAATCAGCAACACAGCGTCTTCCTGTCATCTGGATCGTACTTTTACGTTATTCAGTACTTCTCACGCTCATTCTTAAAGAGATTCCCAACCTGGTTATAGCAAGGAACACGAAGATGGGCGAGTGGAAGAAGAAGAGGAAGAGGAAGAGGAAGAGGAAGAGGAAGAGGAAGAGGAAGAGGAAGACTACGGAGAGAAGGGAGGCTGACAGGAAGTAGAGTAGAATGAATGGAAATATAGATGAAGATAATGTGATATAAAGAAGAGAGGAAGATTAGGAGGCTAAGAGGAGGGTATGGGATGACAGGATGATAAAGTTTTGAATGTGAGGGCGAGGTGATGATGATGATGATGATGATGATGATGATGATGATGATGATGATGATGATGATGATGATGATGATGAAGGAAGACGTTGGTGTTGTGTTGTGTTGGGGGAAAGTATGGACTCCTTATCTCAGTTATCATCTTTCTAGGGGAATGTAAGTCGTGGATATGATAGTATAGTATATTTCTTTTTATACTTTTCATACTTTTTAGCCTTGTGTTGGCTGGCACTCTTAAGAATGATGTCGCCTTGAAATACTGAGAGATAAATGTTTATTATGTTAATTATATTTGCTGTATTCTTTATATTCCTATTATATTGTTATTTATATATTCTTTACATTTATTATATATTTTTCCGTATTTTTCATATTTCTTTTGATTTCTAAATATTTTCGCTCTATTTCCTATAAATTTACACTTTCGGGAACTATAAAAAACTCTCTTATATAGATAGCATTACCACATTTCCAATTTTCCTACATAGACGTGATGATCATAGACAGTACATCACATACTACTAACTACTCACAGGTTCACGGTGAGGGAAAAGATGCTGGGTGGTGTAAAAGTTATATTAATTAGGATATGAAGGTGGTGGTGACGGCAGGTGGTCCAGGTGAATTGGTACAGGTGAGGGTCGTTTGATCTATCTTACCTGAGAGTACCTGTAATTTGTGAGGCGTGTTGATTGGCGAGGAGGAAGAGAAGGAGGAGTAGGAGGAGGAGAACGAGAACGAGTGTGAGTATGACTAGGAAGAGATAGTGCAGAAGGAAGAGGAAGAGGAGGAGGAGGAGGAGGAGGAGGAGGAGGAGGAGGAGGAGGAGGAGGAGGAGGAGGAGGAGGAGAAGGAGAAGGAGAAGGAGAAGGAGAAGGAGAAGGAGGAGGAGGAGGAAGAGGCGTGAACCGAAGTGAATACTGACAAGAACTTATTCCAATGTTACAGTATTACTTTTGAATGCATTTATATCATAGTACTTTCGATACTTTTCATACTGTTAAGTGTAAAAAGTATTAGTCATTACTATAATTATCATCATCATCATCATCATTATTCATTCATTCATTCCAATCCTCTAGCTTCTGTCACAAACAAAATTTTCTGGTGAATATTTTGACACATTACCGTCAGACGTAGGAAGGAATATCACCGTCTGCCGCCAGCCACTCAACGCAGACTGTCTGGTGATCGAGTATTGGAAAGTCTTGTCAGCGTGGACGGCGAGGTCAGTTTAGGCGCAGAGGTAAAAAAAAAAAGTAAGAAAGGCGACACGTTGCAACCAGTGAGTAGGATCGTGACAGCTTGAAAAGATCGACCTCGTTTTTTTCTTCAACTCAATGACAGGTAGACACACACACAGACACAGACACACACACACACACACACACACACACACACACACACACACACACACACACACACACACACACACACAGGGAGGGTGCGGCGCCCTTGAACCTCCACAAAGCCAGTGTTCAGCATCGCAACAATTTATTTATTTAACACAACACCAAGGCATTTCAACCCCACACCTGCCTTAGGTATTTGCAGTGACCTAAGGTAAGCTTAAGAAAATATATTTGTCTTTCTTTTCTGTTCGTCTCCTTCTTTATTTATCTTTCTGTTTGTCGATATGTCTCAATCTCTCTCTCTCTCTTTCTCTTTCTCTTTCTCTTTCTCTCTCTCTCTCTCTCTCTCTCTCTCTCTCTCTCTCTCTCTCTCTCTCTCTCTCTCTCTCTCTCTCTCTCTCCCCTCTCTCCTTCCATCTTCATTTTAACTTTCCCTCGCCCATGAAGGAGAAAGGAGGGAGGGAGACAGGAGGGAGAGTGGAAAGGAGGATAAGGAGGCAGAGAAGGAGGGAGGGAGGGAGGGAGGGAGGGAGGGAGGGGGGAGGGAGGGAGGGAGGGAGGGAGGGGGGGAGGGAGGGAGGGAGGGAGGTAGGGAGGGAGGTAGGGAGGGAGGTAGGGAGGGAGGGAGGGAACACTTCAAGCTGTTTATTGGCTGGTGGCGTTTCCTCAAAAATTATCCAATAAACGAGTTGACACTTTTATAAAGAGAATCTATCAGACCAAAACATTTTTCTTCACCGTTGTGTTAATTGAAGGAAAGATGAGACGTTTAGTTTAGGTTTGTGTGATTATTATCTGATATTTGGACCCTTTCTTCGGCCACCTAGTCATTCATTGATATACATTTGCGTTCAATCAAGAATGCATACTTAAGAGTGCAAAATTTTAATTCAATATGAAATATACAATACCAGGTTTCAGTATCAATCCGAAAGTAGAGATTTAACGAAATTTAAGCAAATTTTGGTGTGAAAAATGGCTCAATAAACGCCAGAAACAAAAACAGAATAATATTGGTAAACATTTCGAAAAGTTATCTTCACAAATTATCGACATTCATTTAAGAGTCTTTGCAACCACCTGTACCACTCGTGTTCCCTTCGCGTTGCGGCCTCAAGCAGACCCTTAGCGAAGGTGAGCCAGGCAGGGCGGCAGGTCAGGTCAAGTTAATGAGCAAGGAACACCTCTTGATCACACTTAGGTTGTAGGCGCCTGGAACGAAGGAGGTGAGGAAGGAGATGAGGAAGGAGGGAAGGAGGATGAAAGGAACGGAAGGAGGAAATGAGGAGGGAGGATGAGAGTCGTGGATGAAGGATGCATGTGAACCTAACCTCGAGTATGTATTTATTTTTTCACATCACTGGTGTCACTTATTTTTATGCTGCTTCTGATCAAACATAAGTTTTTTCTTACTTTTTTTTTCCAGTCCCGTAGATGCCTGTCAGCATCACAACATCGCCTGCGTCTTTCATGGCATTATCAACTTTCCTGTTGTGTGATGCATACCTAACCAAAGTTACACGCCTCGCATGTGACATAAACCTCATTAAAGTTTGCATCCTCAGCTATTTATGATGCCATTCAGGTTTTTGTCTCTGCTTGTAAGAAAATATAGATAGTAGTTTCAAAATTCCACCTGAGGGAGGGAGTGTCTGTTCATCCCACCGTGTGTGTTACTTTGATAGAGAGCTGCGTGATGAAAATTTAATCTAGTTAGTGACATGTGAATAGTTATAAAATATTTGATGAGTTGTGAAAAAACTCCCAACAATGATAAAAGTAACTTTAGTCCCTTCGAGCAACACACCGCTGCCCTACCATTCCTCCACCTCCTCCACCACCCACCTCCCATCCTCGCGAGAAACCTAAAGCAACTTACTTTTTCCAAAATAATTTCTCAGATAAAACTTTGAGGACCCATCTGAGTCCCTGAGGGCGTTGTGCCTCGGATGGACATCAAAACTCCACACAAAGTCCGCCCCAGGGCAGTAGTGAGGCATTATTTACTGGGATGCGTCTCGTCGTCAAGCTGACAGGATGGTACACACTCTCACCTTCCGTCTCGAGACTTAATCTTGAGTGGACTCTTCCTTGTGCCATCACGGAGAAGTGTGTCATTATGCGTATGTTTTGTGAGTCACATCCAGACGTTCTTCCTTATAACTCAAATACCTACGAACCGCAGAAACATAATCCTTCATGCTCTTTTGCAATATTTAATTTCCTCCGACCGTGTATCAGCACTGGACAGGTATAGCTGCTCGCATACCTTTTTTCCCTGTCAATCAATTTCCAGACCACCTGCTTTGACGCAGATAAGTTCAGCTCCTTGAAGGGAAGCGAGGTTGTAGGTGGCAGCAAGACACAAGTTTAACAGTGTTCCCTGCCATGCAGCTCACTCGTTACCTTCACCAAGCCTCATATCACACAAGGTGGCCTCGCGTGTACTGCGTCTTTCCCGAGCTAACATCTCTTTCTTTATGCATAAAACACACCAGCAAAGGAGGAAGGTGGACGCAACGGGACTCGGCCGAAGCCCATCGGACAAGGAAATGTCATCTCAATAAAGATTTGATAGGGACTCGGCGAGGAGCCTTCAGTCCGCAATACGACGCTCAGAGATCACATGCATTATTAAGGTCACCCATCACTCAAGCCGCATGCACCGCTGGAGTGTGTCATCCCATGACATTTGGTGGGTGAAGCTGACTGTCAGTACGGCTCGTCGGAGATTTCGTGAGGCGCTGAGTCCCTGCCGTCAGCCCGCTCCAGCTCCCTTAGTGCTGTGGAGCAATCTCATAATCCTGTGTATTTACTCGTTGGCATCACTTGGCAACTCCAGCGTGGACGGGGCGAGGTGGAGAGGAAGCAGAGGAGAGGGGGCTACCGAGGGTCGTAAGCCGGGGGGGGGGAGGCTAGAAAGGGGCTGGGTAAATGTGAGGGGACTGGGATACCGCCATTAAGGTCGCTCTTCTTAATCCGTCCACATCGTATTATCGAGATGGAAGAGGAAGGTAATGGGTCCAATATTGTGTCGTGATGCTCCCTTGGATGTCACTACGTCTGTCTGTGTGGCGGGGAGAGAGCAAGGCGGAGGGGCTGGGCGGAGGGGCTGGGCGGAGGGCTGGGCGGGGTGTGGGGCGTAAGACTGGATCGAAAGGGCGAGCCAAGGCGTAGAGGTAAATAAAATCAACCTCACCTTAACCTGTCATAAAGAAGATTCTCTAATTCCTCCTTGGTTAGCTACTCTCTTCCTTATAAGACTTTACGTTCCTCCTCCACGAAAGTATGAAACACGATCATAAGGATCATAAGGAGAAAAATGTAACTTCTCTATCGTACCTCGAATTCCAGCCAATGAAGAAAAACAACACGACCTCTGTTTGGGATTAGGTACGAAAAATAAACCGAGAAACAGAAAAAAAGGATAGAAAGTTGGAATGGTATGTGGTTTTAGATTAAGGTTACAGGATAGTTAGGAGGGAAGGGAAGGAAGGGAAGGAAGGGGAAGGAAGGGAA
>JAPQNM010000040.1:8948226-8950726 GCA_029783475.1 Metacarcinus magister
ATAAATGAAATCATACATGCAGTAGCTATCTAGACATGTGGATGGTTCATGGTTAAGTACTGTTCTCTAGGCCCAATATTTTATCCTGGTTGGTTTTCATCTGCAGTTTTTGATGAATATATTACTGAAGACTCTAGAGGAAAATGTGTAGAAATTTTATATGAAGTTGATGGGGCGATAATTAGTTAGATATTTGAGCCTCGTTTTTCATGGTGCAGCGGCATTACTGTTGCATTGAACCAGGATTCACGGAGCCTCTGTTGGTATATGCACTAAGAATATAAATGAGCTAATTTTCTAGAAACCTCCCTTTCTGCATCTTTTAGAACATACACCAATATATTAGCCTCTCCTCGTGCCTTTCCTCGCTCCATATTTTTAGGGGAAAAGACTACTACGTGAGATTTTACTTTATTTTCTGTACTGTCACCTACTAACACTGCTTGCTTCGATTTTTTTTGGGGGGCCATTTTATCCTTGAAATCAATAGCGCACACACACACACATACACACACTCACACACATACACACACACACACACACACACACACACACACACACACACACACACACACACACACACACACACACACACACACACACACACACATACAATATGATAGATGAATGCACAGAGTCACTTTATAGCAAAGAAAACACGCAAAAAAAGCTCTACGTAGTTTCTCAATGTCGAGTCGAGGCACAAAGAACGTTCACTAACAAAGGAATGAATGAATGAATGAATGAATGAATGAATGAAGCAAGTGACAAAACAAAAACCACCGCTGATGGATTATGGAAGGGTGTAGCAGCTTCCAGTACTACACTACAGTACTAAAGTAAAGAAAACGGATGAAAGACGGGTCGTGTAAATAAACCGCGTTAGTGTAGCTCAGAACTCTATTAAATATTCACTTTATTTCTCTCTTTCTCCCACACACACCCTCACACGCACACACACACACGCACACGCACACACACACACACACACACACACACACACACACACACACACACACATACCATCCAGGAAAACATCTTTATTGTTTACTCAAATGCGAGCACAACGAGAGCAAAGTAAATAAATGAATAAATAAAATAAAAGATGGAGAAATGTCCGCTTATTGCCACTTCACAAGAAAAAAAAAATGACGCTGAAATATTAATCAATGTAAATAGTTTATACAAGGTTTTTTTTCAATATGTATCTTTGTGTTACGAGACAATAATAGAGCACACGTTTCATACAGGTACAGTACAGGTACAAACACGACCTCTAGTGATGCGTGTACAAACTATACTACCACAACGGGCACACATGCATGAAGGTGTAAAACAGAACACACACACACACACACATACACGCACACGCACCCCCCCACACACACGGACAAGGCTCGCTGACAGATTATGCTATTTGCTACAAGGCTTTCCAAGGTATTAAAGCAAATAAGGCTCCATGAAACAGTTGAGTGAGGCTTCAACAACACGCCCGGTGAAGCCTAGAAGCTCATGAATCAAGTGTTCTATCCCCTCGCCGCCCTCCAGCTATCAAACCAGCTAATGCATCGGTTATCGATAATACACGAACGGATGCACGTTTCTCTTCCCGCTCATTTTTATTTGTGTTCCTATTTTTTTGTGTTGGCCAGTGGTGTTGCTGCATGGAAAGAGACAGGAGGAGCCAGCTACCAAGAGCCCCCCATTAGGAGCTACCCATCAGGAGCCACCCACCAGGAGCCACCCACCAGGAGCCACCAACCAGGAGCCACCCATCAGGAGCCACCCACCAGGAGCCACCCACCAGGAGCCACGGTGGGTTATGGGAGGCAAACCTATTACAGAAGGACGAGTGTCTGTTTGGTTGAGTATATTTGTGTTGGGTGTCCATTTCTAGTCGTGTTTTCGTTCAATTTTGATTGTGTCCTTACCCCTAGTAGGTTTATGCCTCCCTCCTCCCCCATCTCTCTCTTTCTCTCTCTTCTCTCTCTCTCTCTCTCTTTCTCTCTCTCTCTCTCTCCTCTCTCTCTCTCTCTCTCTCTCTCTCTCTCTCTCTCTCTCTCTCTCTCTCTCTCTCTCTCTCTCTCTCTCTCTCTCTCTCTCTCTCTCTCTCTCTCTCTCTCTCTCTCTCTCTCTCTCTCTCTCTCTGTAATGGAAGTTAATCAATGAATGTTGAGTCTTTTTATTCACGTATTGATGTATTGATGACGTCATCATGTAATCTTACACTTATATATTTTTGTATTGTTCTAAAAATGAACTTGTATTTACATCGACTGAATTGTCCTTGACTTGATTATCTCTCTAATTGATTTAATACGAATATTAATGTTTTTTTTTCTAATTGATAACAGAGCATGTGACTTTTTTTTAGATTAAGCTTTAAAAAAAATCATAGGTTATTAATTTTAATGCATTATTTTTCAGCTATTCTTTATATATATGTCTGTCTGTCTGTCTGTCTGTCTCTGTCTGTAATGCCATCCTTGCTCACCTCTAC
>JAPQNM010000040.1:8955726-8963226 GCA_029783475.1 Metacarcinus magister
ATACTGTTTGTTCTTTAATAGCATCTGATGTCGGTAAAACAGACAAAACACACGCATACATAAGCAAACACTCCTCCTTCATCCACAGCATCTAGATAACATTCCACCAACACCACCACCACCACCACCACCGCATCACCACACAATCACCACAATTATCTCTTCACATCTCACCACAACCCTACCCTCGTACCACCACTGACATGTGACGTGCTAGACGAGGGATCCTGTGACCAACATCCGCTGCAAGGTGACATTTACCTCCTTACGTCACGAGTGCACTAAATTGCCGGCATATTATCCACACGCAAGGCTTTAGTATGTAATTTCAGACGAGTGCAACGCCGCTATAACAGTGTGTCGGCGCCTTAATTTACTGGACCAACAATACAATAGTGAACATTTGTCCTGATGTTGAAGAAATGTTACCAATTCGATTCACACCTCACCACCACCACCACCACCACCACCACCACCACCACCACCACCACCACCAATACCACCACACAACATCAAAGAAATACAACCTTTTGTACTACTTTATTCAGCACAAGAAGAATACAACATTCCAATCACTATTAATTTCCTCTTGGTCTGTAATTTGAGCCTTCGAGTAAAGACTTATAAAGCAGATTGCAGAACTATCATGACAAATACTAATGAAAACAGTAAAGGCTGTACCTCACTCACTCACTCACTCACGCCCATGACACTAAACCGATTCTTAAAATGGATCTTCACTAGGGTTGTTTAAAGAATGACATTGCCTTTGTAAAATACCTCTGGAGTTCAACTTTTATACATTTAAGTCTAATTAAACAACTACCATTATATAGTTTAATTAAATCGTATTAACAACGCCACTATTCTTTATCTTAAATTCTTACACACATTAAATTATTTTCATACAAAACGTTTATTAAAAAGATGACATTTGCGTTGCATTTGCACGATACATCAACAAACAATATTATTAAAAAAAACAACAACTTATGAATGAACAAAAAAAACTAAAGATCAACTGACACACACACACAAAAAAAAAGAGAAAAAAAAGAAAAAAATATACAGAACGAACAATTTCATAGACAACGCACACAAACACATACACACACACTCACACCCTCAATGTAAACAAATAAAGAATGTCAACTCCATTCGACGCGGCCATTAACCATTTACCTTCTCTGTTTCCCTTGTACGAAGCGACGCAGCGAAAACAAAAGACTATCGCGGCTGAAAGTTACGTCGAGCTTTCACCGGCCGGACACAGGGCGAGCAAGGGATGAAGTTTACCAAGGGGAGGAAGAGAGGGAGGGAGGGAGGGAGAAGGGATGGGCTGGGAGAGATAAACGGAGGGGAGGAGAAGGAGAAAAAGGAAGGGAGAAAGGGAGGGTCGACTTGGAGTGGGACGGCAATAAAGTGAGGGGAAAAGGTGAAAAAAGAAGAGAGAGAGAGAGAGAGAGAGAGAGAGAGAGAGAGAGAGAGAGAGAGAGAGAGAGAGAGAGAGAGAGAGAGAGAGAGAGAGAGAGAGAGAGAGAGAGAGAGAGAGAGAGAGATGAAATAAAAAAAAGAAAGACAAAAAAGAGAGAGAGGTAGGAGAGGAGAGTAGGATAAAGGAGGTTTCAGGAAGAAGTAAAGCAAGAAGGATCTCCTGTGAGCAGGTGGATGGGGAGGACTTAGGAGGACAGGTAGGTAAGTACAGCAGGAGGGAGGGAGGGAGGGAGGAGGAGGGAGGAGGAGGAGGAGGAGGAGGAGGAGGAGGAGGAGGAGGAGGAGGAGGAGGAGGAGGAGGAGGGGAATGAAATGGGGAGAGTGGCAGTACTTCCTTCCTTCCTTCCCTTCCTCCTATTTCTTCCATCCCTTTAAGCCTTCAGGGATGATAATACGATCCAACTCTTGCAGCTGTACGATTAGTTATGAGGGAAGGGGAGGGAAGGGGGAGAGGGGAGGGAAGGGTAGGGGAGGGGAGGGAAGGGAAGGGGTAAAGGGTGACGGGCTTTGGGGAAGGGGAAGGAGGGGAAAGAGGGAAGGGAGGTTAAAGTTATCTATGTTTTCCGAGGGGTGAGGGAGAGAGCGAAGGAAACTTTTATATTTTAACTCCGGAAGGCATAAGATTACCTTTTTGTTACTGTGTGTGTGTGTGTGTGTGTGTGTGTGTGTGTGTGTGTGTGTGTGTGTGTGTGTGTGTGTGTGTGTGTGTGTGTGTGTGTGTGTGTGTGTGTGTGTGTGTGTGTGTGTGTGTGTGTATTCGAATATAATGTGTCACTTTAGCTTTAGTATTTTTTCTTTTCAATAAAAGATTTTCGTTACTAGAAAACTGTAGTAGACGATGAGAGAAAGAGAGAGAAAAAAAAGATGAACAAAACTCCAAAACCAATATCATTCTGACATTAAAACTCATTACAACTTTTGGGTACTCCTACCGTACCACAACATCTGTCATTTTCTATTTACTCTTTTTTCCACAATAAACTACAGTAGATCAAAGAAGTATTTATTCTTTTCCTAAAAACAATACTTAATCTTTTCTGACCTCTGCCCGCCCTGTAGTAAGGTCAAGGCAGTTCAAAATCTTTTAATATCTGGCGACAGGAAACATGACATTGTGTTGTCATATTTGCATCATTTTTCAGCATCCCTAAAATTTATCTCAGCATCGCCCAGGTTAAGAAAAACAGCCTTAAGAGTTCACCACCTTCAAAATCCTTTATATCTGATTAACAATGATTTTTTTTTTCTCTCTCTCTCTCTCTCTCTCTCTCTCTCTCTCTCTCTCTCTCTCTCTCTCTCTCTCTCTCTCTCTCTCTCTCTCTCTCTCTCTCTCTCCTCTCTCTCTCTCTCTCTCTCTCTCTCTCTCTCTCTCTCTCTCTCTCTCTCTCTCTCTCTCTCTCTCTCTCTCTCTCTCTGCACCACACCAAAACATCACACATACACACACACACACACACACACCCAGCACAACACAACATCTCAGCTTCCCCCTCCCTTCACTTCTCCCTTCCTCCCGTCCATTATAACTTGTGGTCGACGTGTCAAGGAAGTATCTCTATCTCGGGCTGTGGTTGTCAAATGAGCATCTCACGCTGCCTCCTATACACCAAACACTCTGACCAATAGCCGCTCCCCCTCACAAGTATCGGTTCGCCTTTGTTGTCTGAATCAATAACCAACGACTGTTCTGGACGAGTTGCTGAGTGACAAATCGAACTGATTGAGAGGAAATTTGTAGCATGATGTAATTATAAATATTGTTAATGGATAATTATGGTGGAATGGTGTAAGCATAACGGATACTCGATATAACGGAATTCAATATAACGGAGTTCCGATTAGGCGGGAGACATTTTTGTGCGTTGATACTTCCTCGCTATAATGGAACAAATTGACTTAAGCGAGATACTTATTATGATAGATAGATAAATAGATAGATAGATAGAGAGAAAAAAAAAGAGAGAGGGAGAGAGTTGGATAGATCGATAGATATACTTATGTTATGCAATCAGATGACACAGTTAAAAATACACCAAAATAGTCACGTGAAATATCAAGTTAAACACGAAATAGTTACAAAAGACAATGGTCAGAATAATTCCTGATTTTCGCTTTTTTATTAAAACAACTCAAGTATGAGGAAGAAAATAAAGGAATATAAACTACTTCGGAGGTCATTTACATGGTCTGGTGGTCGTCCTGCATGTCTATGTATATACGTACAGTGTGTATTGTGGTGTCTTTCCTCAATACTTCTAAATTACAACAACATCTATTATACTTGATGACTAAAGGCAGGGTTACACTAGCTTCTGATATCGCTTGATCTAGCGATATGGCTTGATTGGCCAGCCATTTGTGCTGCATTGGCTACTGATTCTCGTTGCACTGAGCTAGCGGTCAGAACGGTCTTCACTGGCATGTTTTGCTAGCGCTAGCGGTAGACGAATGTAGGTACTAGGAAACTATCGTTTATTCAGTAAACATGCAACGAAAAAAAATATTGTACTTCTTTTTTTAATGACGTTTTATGAGTATCAGAAAAAATAGGATAGACGACAATACAAGAAAACAGCCAAATATAAATTTTAATTCGATGCAAATATAGCATTTACTTCTCACATGACATAGATGGAACGCCACCAAAACAAACCTTTCTACAAAGGCCGAAAACATGAATAGTTCAATTCATTGGTCCCATGACGCTATTATAAGTTCGTGAGCATGAAGCTCTTTGGAACATAAAACATCCCCATTGTTCTTTGTTTTTGTGTTTAATTTTAATTTCTTGCCATGTTTATAATATATAAACAGCTTGTTATACGATCTGCCTGAAAACTTACGTTTGGCGGATCAATGTCATATCGTCACTAATCCATGTATTATGAAAATGTATATCAATTTTATGGCAATAAACAAATGAATCTGAATCTGAAAAGCTGATTCCGCTAGCGAAATTGGCGAGTGGTTTTACTTGTGAGTGTGACCAGACTGCTCGTCGTATCGCTGTCAAGCCAGGGAAAACGGAAGCCAGTCTAGCGTTAGCAATAGCTAGTGTGACCGTAGCTTAAGATGAAACTTTTCTACCGTTTAGTTGATTTTTTCGATTCCATCTAAGTTGTTTGTAACTATACTTTCAAATTGTATGAACTTATATGTAATTTACTTTTTTTTCTCTCTCTCCCTTCCTCTTTTTCTTGATTTACTTACAATGTCATTATAGAAAGAATTTCCGGTGATAGCATAATGAGATGCCTCACACACACACGCACACGCACACGCACACGCACACACACACACACACACACACACACACACATACGCACACACCTCTACAACATACGAGTACTCATTATGCTTGTGTCCAGCCAACCTTTAACAACTCACGCCCGCTATGAGGCTATGAGGCTATGAGGCCGCCCAACACAATCCCTCAAAGTGGAAACTCTCATCTCTGTTGGATGAATTATGCTGTTTGTGGAGTGCACGTCTGCGGGGGTGGGGGGGAGGGGGGTGACGAGGGCCTGACAGGGTGTTATACTGTTAGAGGCATGCATTCTTTATAACTATTGTGTCGCCTTCATGACTGAGCCAACAGGATTACACACCGTGAGTAGCCGCTCCAGGGAAGGATTATGCTGATTGAGGGCCCGGCCGGCAAGCCTCTCACTATTCCCACAGGAGAACAGCGCCGTCCGAGTGGCTCGTAATTTTACAGAGATTACCGATATTATTTCAGCGGCGGGAATCGTGCAACAAATATTAATCCATTCGATGTATTGAGAGAGCGAACGATCCACGTGCCTGCGAGGAATTTGGCTCCAGCGAGCCAGATGCAACGCAAATAAGTTAGGGATAAAATGAGGGGCGGGCGGCTACCGAAAATTTGGGAAGGAATCGACGAAACACGGGAGGAATATAAAAGGATGGGGAGTAGGGGCGGAGCGGAAAGGAGGAACATGGGGTGAATGGTGGAAAACGGGGCAGAGAGAGGACAGGGAGAGTAAAGGAGAGGAGAAAGAGGGGCTGTTAACAAAATAATTTTAGGACAGAAGGAAGTTTGTGCTGTGAAGTGGAGCGTGTGGCGGCCTGGAATTTGGAGAATGTTATTACTCAAAAGCGAGCAGCAGCATACTGAAGACGACCCCTGCAAGCCGTGCCTCGTCCCGGCAGCCGTGCGTGGCCCCTTCAACGACGTGCTGTAACCCTTTTAGCGGTGTTGTGCCTCTGTCAGCCATGCAGCATCTTTTTCGTGTGTGTAGTACGCTTCTCAGGTGTGTAGTAATCTTGTTAATTATAAGATAAACCTTTAAGTAGTGTACTAATATGCGTAATAGTCTTATCAGCCGCGCCTCCATCTTGTAAATCTCATGCCAGTTACGATTAATACTTAACACAAAAAAATCATACAAGTTTCATCATAAATTGTCTTCTTGTTTGCGTGTTAATCCCACATCATTCCCATAAGGCCTCACCCACTGACACAAACACGTTAACATCAGCCATGAAACCTCGGTACCAATAGAATGATTATTATATTAACCGAACAGGAGTCCATCGGGGTTCTGTCCACCATTTATTCACCCTTGACAAACCTAAATCGGTCCTGTCAGGTCTTAATTGCCTTCGTCGGTTCTGTACTGGTCCTGTAGCCTGTACTGACCGCCTCCAATTGGTGCTGGCCGCCGTCTCACGCTCTAACGGACTCTCTCTCTCGACCCTACACGTATTGGTTCCATGATTATATGTTAATTCCTCGAGTCTTGGGTTCTGTGTCTGTTCCGTGACTCTATCCGCTCTTGGGTGACCTTATCGACTCTTTACTGGTCTATTAGCATCAGTTACTCTCCTCTCTTTGTGTTGCCAAGTCAGCTGGTTAATGGCCTTCTAGTCTTTGTGCTGTTCTATAGGTTAATTGACTTAATTAGCTTTGAACTGTCCCTGTTGGGTGATATTAGTCCTCTCGGCTTCACAAGGTCGCCTGCCTCCCCTCAACCCCTGTGTAGTGTTGCCATGTCGGCCCCGCGGTGGAACTATCGGTTCTGTGTTGCCATTTAATTTATGTAGTGACACTTTTAGCTGCGTGTTGTCATGTCAAGTCCTTCCTGCAACGTCATCCTTGCAATGGTCCTCTAGGTCTTGTGTTACCGTGTCGGGTTCGCAGTGGTCCTTTCGGATCTGTGATAATCCCTACCGCCTGCCTATGCAATGGTCCTGTCGGGTGTGTATCGGGCCTGTCGACTGAGCGGCCGCCTGACAGGTGTGGCGGGCCGTCAGGTGGGCTGGGTCGCACACACCACCGGCCGCCCACCCCTGTTGACATGGGGTTGAGGGGAAACTGACGCGCCGGAAAAATATCAGGCATGAGGATGATTTCCCTGGATAGTGGAGGACCCGAGAGGCGAGACCACCGACCCTCGACCACCGACCACCGACCCCCGACCACCGACCACCGACCCCCGACCCCCGACCACCGACCACCGACCCCCGACCACCGACCACCGACCCCCGACCCCCGACCACCGACCCCCGACCACCGACCACCGACCCCCGACCACCGACCACCGAGTCCCTATACCTCTTTGTTCCTCTACCTATACCTCCACGACAGGTCACACTACACCCCCTCTCACCCAACCCCTGTGTGTGTGTGTGTGTGTGTGTGTGTGTGTGTGTGTGTGTGTGTGTGTGTGTGTGTGTGTGTGTGTAAAAAGAAAAGAAGAAAGAGGAGGAGGTGGAGGAGGTAGAGGAGGTAGAGGAGGTAGAGGAGGGGAGGGGGAGGTGGTGGTGGAGGAGGAGGAGGAGGAGGAGGAGGAGGAGGAGGAGGAGGAGAGGAGGAGGAGGAGGAGGAGGAGGAGGAGTAGACCTGGAATTGTCTTCAGACACAAAAAGAGAAAATAAACTTCGTGAACTTTAAATCTTTCGCTTCACTGATCATTTAATCCAGAGAGAAAGAAAAAGAGAGAGAGAGAGAGAGAGAGAGAGAGAGAGAGAGAGAGAGAGAGA
>JAPQNM010000040.1:8973226-8980726 GCA_029783475.1 Metacarcinus magister
TCACCTTTCCGCTCTGCTTCACACAAACCACGCTTATATTATATTTCTTAAATCTATTTCCCTCTCTTTATCCTCCACTTCCTCTCTACTCGACGCAATCATCCGTACAACCATACAAGTCTTTCTTAACTTTCTGGATTCTGGACTAATATGTGTTCCCGCTCCAGGGCTTTGCAACTTTATAGTAAGAAAACTCGGGACACTCCTTGTCTTTGCCTTCACCTCATGTATCGCTGGAGCTAAAGGGGTTTTGTGGTCTGAAGAAGTGATGTGCAATAGTTATCAACATCAGCCATACTACACTACAAAGAGCATGATCTGTTATGTTAAAAAAAAAAGTGTAAATGCTCATACTTCGTGGAAAATACGTCTTTGAATACATGTGAAAGAAAGTCTCAATGTTACTATTACATGAAGGAGTATATAAGACACTAAATAAAGATACAAGAAAAGGACCACCTGTGTCTATCTCGGTACCTGCTTCCCACGCCTCCACTCTCTCTATAATCTTAAATAACATGTACAAATGTCAGGTACAAATATTAAAGCTGCAAGACAACTACGAATGAAATAAGTAAAAATAAGACAGCAGAGGAAGATTCACTGTGACGTATTTTCTTCATCTCTTTCGTTGGCCGCTGCGTCACGACCCACCGCCGACGACCATAACTCCGGCAGGCGTCCTCGCCGTCGCCGGGAGATTGGCCGTCGCTCACCGTCCGACGCCCGATAAACAGTGCAGAGGACGACCACCCGATAGACAAGATAATAGACAATACATAAGGCGACAGACAAGGGCACAGATGAGGAGGTTGTGGGGGTCGTTAGGACGGCACCCTCAGCACGCTCGACGGAGTTAATTAAAGGTCTCAAAGGTGTGTCAGATATAACCACAATGTATCTGCCTCCACCGACTACAAAATAAAGGGACATTACAATTCCAAGGCATAACCAGAGGCTAGAGTTATGGCCGGGTCAGGCGTGCCGCAGGGCCTCAAACTGGGGTTCTCTAAAGGGTGGCAATGATAGGTTACGTGTCCTAAGAATACCCTAAACTGACAAGGGAAGGACCATCGTCTCACAGGGACCCCAAAAAACACAATAAAAAGGCCACAGAAGACGCGTCACGTATGAAACACTAACCAAGGCTGTGAAATATGGAATAGCGGGGAGAGGTAAGGAAGAGTCACGACCACACTGACTCACACCAAAAGAGAGAGACAACCATACAGCGCCAAGACTCACGACTGATGCAGCGACGGCTATATCTCTTTGGGGTCGTGCCTTGACCAGGAGAGAGAGGGCGAAGGAGGGGTAAAGGTGAGTCAGGTTAGGGTGTGGCAGGTGTGGAGGGGAGGGGCAGGAATGGTAGGGGGAGGGGTGGGAGCCAAGACCTTCCCGCGCCACATAAAGTAGCTGTTAGAGGCCAAATATTGCGTCGTAAAGTGGCGGCGCAATAAAAGGCTGATCAAATATTTAAAGCAAGTGTCATAATGCGGGACAGCTCACTCCTCCCTCCTTGCCTCCCTCATTCTTTTTTACTTTTCTTTTATGTGCTTTTCTTCTTCTTCTTCTTCTTCTTCCTCCTTTTTCAGCCTCCTTCTTCTCCTTCTTCTTCTCCTCCTCCTCCTCCTCTCCTTCTTCTCCTCTGGTGCTCTTAGTCAAATATTAATGTTCGTAAATGCCTTAGAAAAACACAAAATTCGCAACCTACACGAAGACTCAGCAAATGAAAATAACAGAATAAAACACAAAAGAAAAGAAAATAATGTTATTTCAAAGGAACTTCTTGAATTTAGGAAGCGGCTTTTAGTTTTTATTACATTTTCTTTATGTCTATATAACTGCCTGCCTGCCTGCCTGCCTGCCTGTCTACCTACCTGCCTGCCTGCCTGCCTGCCTGCTTGCTTGCTTGCTTGCTTGCTTGCTCTCTCTCTCTCTCTCTCTCTCTCTCTCTCTCTCTCTCTCTCTCTCTCTCTCTCTCTCTCTCTCTCTCTCTCTCTCGGAATAGCGTCCCCAATAAACATACTTCTCTTTATCTTCCCCTGTCTTCTCTATTCTACTTTCCTTTCCTCTTCTTCCTCTCTTCTTAGTCTATATCAATTTTTTTTCAGTATCTATATCTTCCCTTTCTCCTTTACCCTAATCATTACTATACTGCACTCCTTTTTCTTCCTCCTCCTCCTCTTCCTCCTCCTCCTCCTCCTCCTCCTCCTGGCTCAATTTCCACTGCTCATCACTCCTGCTACGCCTCATTCCTCACCTCTCTCTCTCTTTTCTCCCGTCGTATAATTCCATCCTCACTCTCCTCCTACAATTTACTTCATCTCGTAAAAATACCTCTCATTTTCCTCCTCTTCAGCATCTTTCCTTCCCTCATTCTTCGAATCATCTTCACCTTTCTTTTTCTCCATCGTAATCTCTCTTTTCTCTTTTTTTCTTTCTTCCATTCTTTTATGTTAGTTCTCTCTCTCTCTCTCTCTCTCTCTCTCTCTCTCTCTCTCTCTCTCTCTCTCTCTCTCTCTCTCTCTCTCTCTCTCTCTCTCTCTCTCTCTCTCTCTCCTATTCCGCTCAAGCTGCCTCTAACTGCATTAACCTTTCCTCTCATTTTCTCCATTTTCTTTTCCTTCTCCTTTTTTCCCACAAAACGAATTCTTACATTTTCCTCGAACGTATCAGTGTTATTTTTCCTTACAAGACAAACCAAACTGGCCATCTTACTGAGCGACAGACGGATAGACAGACAGACCAGCAGACAGGAAGGCAGACAGACAGAGAGACGAGACAGATAGACAACACACACACACACACACACACACACACACACACACACACACACACTAACACACTAACACGCGAACCTTTCCTTCCAAGTCTTCTGGATTCTCGCCTCCATTCTTTCTTTATTAAGTGTGCTGATAGCTAAAGCAAAAAGATTCGCCTGCACAGAAATCGACGCCTCGCACCCTCTTGCCCCCGACCTGGTGCCTCCTCGCCAAGGGACCGTAAATCTCTTTCCGTCTGAACTTAGTCAGTGAGGACAAAGGACGCTCTTGCTGCTTTCTTTCCGTGTGTCATGCCATTTGTTGATATTGTTTGTAAATAATTGATAAATAAGTGTTTGATATTTGTAAAAAGTGTATCAACCAAGAGCAGAATGTTCATAAGGAGTTACACGCAATAAGTCTCCAGTTGCTAACACTTTTGCTCTTTCTCCACAAATAGGTTTTCGTGCTGGAAAAGAAAATTGAGCTGAAATTCACTGACACCGACAGGGAGTGGTTACTGTCTTCCAAGGGGATGAAAATGTGCAATGAGTGAGAAGTTTCAGCGAGTGATCTCCAGACCATGATGAACATACACACACACACACACACACACACACACACACACACACACACACACACACACACACACACACACACACACACACACACACACTATCCAACAGGAATCTACTTTGGAACTGGTGCTATTTACAATTTATATCAATGGTACTGATGCTGGTCTAGGTAATTACATTACTAAGTTTGCCGACGACATGAAGATTGACGTAACTCACTTATGTATCAACAAACTTTCACCGTGGGATGCGTAAAGTAGTGAGTTGGTGACAGTAGAAAAATGTGCAGATTTTGACGCATTGATTGAAAATTCAATACGAGTCAAACGAATGGAGTTACAGCTAGTTTAAGTAGAAAATATGATGAAAACAAGATTTTATACACTATTTCAAGATGGCAGAGGCTGATTGATTACTCCTGTAGTGTACATAGCCTTCCTTTGACCTTCTTAAATGCTGCTGCATCAAGATAAGGCTCACTAGAATTAGGTATATAGAGGCAGAAAACAATTCAATTCCCACCGCTTTGTTCGGTCAGGACGGGCCGATCAAAATCTTCACTACTGACTCTGTCACCGGTGCCAATGGCCATGGAAGCTATATATTTTCATTAAAAAAGTGTAATGCAGTACTTTTATTGCAGTGTCAAGCTCCATCAAGAGGATATGATAGCTATCCGTAACCCGTGTATACTCCTACACACGACACGTTACCCCGTAAGGCACACATATAGTCTTAACGTCCACGAATATTCTTGTAATGACTGTTACAGCTCAAAGCAGTTCATAACTAAGCCTTACGACACGTTTAACAATCAAGATAAGGCTCACTAGAATTAGGTATATGGAGGCAGAAAACAATTAAATTCCCACCGCTTTGTTCGGTCAGGACGGGCCGATCAAAATCTTCACTACTGACTCTGTCACCGGTGCCAATGGCCATGGAAGCTATTTATTTTCATTAAAAAAGTGTAATGCAGTACTTTTATTGCAGTGTCAAGCTCCATCAAGAGGATGTGATAGCTATCCGTAACCCGCGTATACTCCTACACACGACACGTTACCCCGTAAGGCACACATATAGTCTTAACGTCCACGAATATTCTTGTAATGACAGTTACAGCTCAAAGCAGTTCATAACTAAGCCTTACGACACGTTTAACCATCAAGATAAGGCTCACTAGAATTAGGTATATGGAGGCAGAAAACAATTCAATTCCCACCGCTTTGTTCAGTCAGGACGGGCCGATCAAAATCTTCACTACTGATTCTGTCACCGGTGCCAATGGCCATGGAAGCTATTTATTTTCATTAAAAAAGTGTAATGCAGTACTTTTATTGCAGTGTCAAGCTCCATGAAGAGGATATGATAGCTATCCGTAACCCACGTATACTCCTACACACGACACGTTACCCCGTAAGGCACACATATAGTCTTAACGTCCACGAATATTCTTGTAATGACTGTTACAGCTCAAAACAGTTCATAACTAAGCCTTACGACACGTTTAACCATCAAGATAAGGCTCACTAGAACTAGGTATATAGAGGCAAAAACAATTCAATTCTCACCGCTTTGTTCGGTCAGGACGGGCCGATCAAAATCTTCACTACTGACTCTGTCACCGGTGCCAATGGCCATGGAAGTTATTTATTTTCATTAAAAAAGTGTAATGCAGTACTTTTATTGCAGTGTCAAGCTCCATCAAGAGGATATGATAGCTATCCCTAACCCGCGTATACTCCTACACACGACACGTTACCCCGTAAGGCACACATATAGTCTTAACATCCACGAATATTCTTGTAATGACAGTTACAGCTCAAAGCAGTTCATAACTAAGCCTTACGACACGTTTAACCATCAAGATAAGGCTCACTAGAATTAGGTATATGGAGGCAGAAAACAATTAAATTCCCACCGCTTTGTTCAGTCAGGACGGGCCGATCAAAATCTTCACTACTGATTCTGTCACCGGTGCCAATGGCCATGGAAGCTATTTATTTTCATTAAAAAAGTGTAATGCAGTACTTTTATTGCAGTGTCAAGCTCCATCAAGAGGATATGATAGCTATCCGTAACCCGCGTATACTCCTACACACGACACGTTACCCCGTAAGGCACACATATAGTCTTAACGTCCACGAATATTCTTGTAATGACTGTTACAGCTCAAAGCAGTTCATAACTAAGCCTTACGACACGTTTAACCATCAAGATAAGGCTCACTAGAATTAGGTATATAGAGGCAGAAAACAATTCAATTCCCACCGCTTTGTTCGGTCAGGACGGGCCGATCAAAATCTTCACTACTGACTCTGTCACCGGTGCCAATGGCCATGGAAGTTATTTATTTTCATTAAAAAAGTGTAATGCAGTACTTTTATTGCAGTGTCAAGCTCCATCAAGAGGATGTGATAGCTATCCGTAACCCGCGTATACTCCTACACACGACACGTTACCCCGTAAGGCACACATATAGTCTTAACGTCCACGAATATTCTTGTAATGACTGTTACAGCTCAAAGCAGTTCATAACTAAGCCTTATGACACGTTTAACCATCAAGATAAGGCTCACTAGAATTAGGTATATGGAGGCAGAAAACAATTCAATTCCCACCGCTTTGTTCGGTCAGGACGGGCCGATCAAAATCTTCACTACTGACTCTGTCACCGGTGCCAATGGCCATGGAAGCTATTTATTTTCATTAAAAAAGTGTAATGCAGTACTTTTATTGCAGTGTCAAGCTCCATCAAGAGGATATGATAGCTATCCGTAACCCGCGTATACTCCTACACACGACACGTTACCCCGTAAGGCACACATATAGTCTTAACATCAACGAATATTCTTGTAATGACTGTTACAGCTCAAAGCAGTTCATAACTAAGCCTTATGACACGTTTAACCATCAAGATAATACTCACTAGAATTAGGTATATAGAGGCAGAAAACAATTCAATTCCCACTGCTTTGTTCGGTCAGGACGGGCCGATCAAAATCTTCACTACTGACTCTGTCACCGGTGCCAATGGCCATGGAAGCTATTTATTTTCATTAAAAAAGTGTAATGCAGTACTTTTATTGCAGTGTCAAGCTCCATCAAGAGGATATGATAGCTATCCGTAACCTGCGTATACTCCTACACACGACACGTTACCCCGTAAGGCACACATACAGTCTTAACGTCCACGAATATTCTTGTAATGACTGTTACAGCTCAAAGCAGTTCATAACTAAGCCTTACGACACGTTTAACGATCAAGATAAGGCTCACTAGAATTAGGTATATAGAGGCAGAAAACAATTCAATTCCCACCGCTCGTTCGGGGTCAGGACGGGCCGATCAAAATCTTCACTACTGACTCTGTCACCGGTGCCAATGGCCATGGAAGCTATTTATTTTCATTAAAAAAATGTAATGCAGTACTTTTATTGCAGTGTCAAGCTCCATCAAGAGGATATGATAGCTATCCGTAACCCGCGTATACTCTTACACACGACGCGTTACCCCGTAAGGCACACATATAGTCTTAACGTCCACGAATATTCTTGTAATGACTGTTACAGCTCAAAGCAGTTCATAACTAAGTTTTACGACACATTTAACCAACTTACAGACCCTCGTGGATGTGTAGAATTGATCTCAACATATGTTGTATTTTTGTCATTTTTGCTACTCCGGGAAATTTTTTGCAAAATTTCCTCTTCGATTTTTTTTTTTTTAAACTATGTTATACATAGGAATAATGTAAGGCTTTCAGCTTTGTTTCAGTTAATTTCACCAGAAACTTTTATGGCTAAAAATGAATTTATTTGTGTTAAAACAAATGATAAAATCAGTATGGTGGATCTAATACTTTACCAATGTTGATGGAAAAGATATCAGATATTGCTTATAAAATTACCAACTAATAAACAAAGCACTTTGTTCAATTGGTATCTTAGCTTAGAAGCTAATATTGTTTGTTTAATGATATCATTATTTTAGTAAATAACTATTTTTCATGAGATAGATACCGATCAAATATAACAAAGAGTTAGGTTGTGAAATCATAAATATTTTTCTCTTTTTTTGAAACCCTATCCCATTCCAATCCTGCGTCTAATTTCTTTTTTCATTATTTATAATCTACTGAATTTACATGAGGACGT
>JAPQNM010000040.1:8988226-8990726 GCA_029783475.1 Metacarcinus magister
GGAGGAGGAGGAGGAGGAGGAGGAGGAGGAGGAGGAAGAGGAGGATGGAAGAAGATAATGGAGTAGAGAGGGAGAGAGGTAGGGTAAGAGATATGAAGGAAAAAAGGGATAGAAAGGTAGGGAGGAGGGAGGGAGAAAGGAAGGGTTAAAGAAAAAAAGGATGGAAGGAAGAGAAGAGTGAATGAAGGAAGGAAATAAAGAAAGATGGAAGGAGGGAAAGAATAAAAAAAAGTAAGGATGGAAATAAGAAAAGAAGAAAATAAGGAAGAAAGGAATGAGGGAAGCAAGGAAGGAAGGAAGGAAAGAAGAAAGCAATCAGACATGCAATGAAGGAAGGAAGGAAAGGGGAAAAAAAAAGGAGAGAAAGGAGAAATATATGAAAGGGAGGAAGGAGTAATAAGAAAATGGACATAAAAAATGGAAAGAGGAAAAGATAGTGAAGGAGAGGGAGCAGGAGAGAGAAAAAAAAGAAAGAGAGAGAGAGAGAGAGAGAGAGAGAGAGAGAGAGAGAGAGAGAGAGAGAGAGAGAGAGAGAGAGAGAGAGAGAGAGAGAGAGAGAGAGAGAGAGAGAGAGAGAGAAAGGAGGTAGGAAGGGTAAGAGTGGTATTCTATTTTACTTTTCATTATTCTCTAGACAACAATATACCTTCTCATTTAATTACGGTCCGCCCACCTCCCTTCCACCCCAAGCCCCCTTCCCTCCCTCCCTTCCTTCTTTCCTCCACCCTTTCCTCTCCCTTCATCGCTACGTCACTTCCGGGAAACATGGCGCCCACCCCTTGACGACAGCTGGAAGGGATAAGAAAATAAAAGGTAAAAATTCTTACCTTAGATTCGCCGAGCACAGGGAAAAGTTAAGTGGGAAATTCTGGGACTTGTCGAAAACTCAGGTGGAGAAAGAGTGATAGAAAGAGAGAGTGAGAGAGTGAGAGAGAGAGAGAGAGAGAGAGAGAGAGAGAGAGAGAGAGAGAGAGAGAGAGAGAGAGAGAGAGAGAGAGAGAGAGAGAGAGAGAGAAGGAAGGAATAAAGGAAAGGAAACAGCAATAGGACGACACAGACCAGAAGGGCCCACTAGAGGCGGTCTGGTCCTAAACTTGATTATTCCAGTGGCTTGAATTCCACGTGTTTGAACTACCTGCATGACCAAGACACTTTTTTCACCGTGTTATCCTGTTATGCCGTACAAGTGATGGTGAAGCCTCGTCCCACTGCCTACTACAACCTGGTTAACAATGAAGAATTGATTGATGATATTAGGTGTTGCGTGAAAGAAATAGTTTGATAAATGTTTTTTCAGTGGAGTATTGATTTTATTTTGTCTATTCGTTACTTTGGATATTGTTTCGTTTCATTGCAGTGACTGGCTGTCGATAAAATGTTCGACACCTTTAAGTTTTTTATTTTTTCCTTTGGGTTTTATTTATTTTTTGATACATTAATATTTAAAAAAAACTTTACCATCTTATTTTTGTCACTATTTCAAAATGTCATTGAACGAGTTAAGTTATCTAACCTTTAAGCTTGATAAAATATGAAGTTTCCAATCATGATCCCTAAACTTATGTGATATTTTCAAATTCTGAATGTATCGCCTTTCTGATTGAATTTTCGTCGTATTTCTGAATCAATGGCGGCTCTTTCCCACTGTCACCACCTTTCATCATTTAAGAACTGTCGCATCCAAATTCTGATTGGTGAAAATTTGAAAACTTAATTAAAAAGGGAGTGAAGGATTAGCCAACACTCGCTAAACATCAGCTAATCGACGACAAAAAAAAATTAAATAAGTGTCGAGTAATGTTTAATAACACAACATTCCTCTGAAACATAAAAACTTACCCAGTATAAAATTCACCCAAACTTCTTACTTCATACATACTTAAAGCACATAATCAAAACATGAATCTCTACAGGAAGCAGCATCTTAATTTATACGATTATAGATATCTCTATTGAGAAATTCATAACCTTTTAAGATATATTTGTTTATTCACAGAGCGGGTTGACAGCTGATATATCGATGTAGTATGTATCACTAATAACTGTTATGGAAATTTTACAGTTTTTTTCCCCATTGGAGTAATGACATTATCAGTACTGTGAAAATGTAGGAGGAAAAGAGGGAATATAAATAGTGTATACATAGGAAGACGATGTACAGTACCAGAAAAATGAATTACAGAGTGTTTTTTGTTCCTTATCTTCCTATCCTTAACCACAGAAGAAAAACGACAACATACAAATAAGAAAAAAAATATTATATGACCAAAAAATAATGATTGATGATGATGATGATGATAGAAATCGAGAAAAAAACGTAAATCTACTAAGAATAACCGGGACAAAAGCAGCATTTTTCCTCTTCCTTTTTTTTTCTTTCTCCATTCTCATCACCTTAACACCACTATACCCTTGCCTACCCTGCCCCTACCCCTACCCCTGCCTGTCCCTGCCCCTTCCCTCACTCTGCCGCAGCACCACCCATCCTGCCTTTCACTAC
>JAPQNM010000040.1:9000726-9003226 GCA_029783475.1 Metacarcinus magister
GGGAAAAGAAGGTGAATAGAAAAAGTCACGCCAGGAAAAGAGGACGCCAGGGAGGAAGGGAAGAAGGTACGCCACAAAAAAGATGGAAGCGAATACATAAAAAAGAAATGGAGAAAAACATAGTTGAACAAATAGCAATAAATGGTCGGATCCTTTTCGGTTATGTATCAGGTAATAAAAAATAGAGCAGGTACTTACTTTCCTTCTGTCTTGTGTCTCCTACTTTATCTTCTTGCCTCTAACTCTTCCTCCTTTCTTCCTTCCTCTTCTCCCTCCTTCCCTGCCTCCGTAATTGTATAAAACCATGAAACAATACGACGGAGTAAAGGGAGATTACCTGTCACGGGAACGAAGGTCGGTAATACAGCTTCACAAATTATTACACTACAACAAGACGAATTATCTACAAATCTAATTAAGAAGCTGAATGTATTAGCATTTGTTCACAGAAAACTATTATGAAAATATGCTATATCTAATTCCTTGGCAAAGTAAAATATAAATGTTGTCCCTTGTAATTGTTTTTATCTAATAATTGCTCTTGTTATTATGACCACAGCAATTATTTTTGTTGGTATTAGTATTTTCTTAAGTGTTTTACTATCGAGTTGGAAACAATGTTGATAGAGTTGCAGCCTCGAGCCAGTAATAGGACAGGAGGTGAAGAAAGACAGATACAAATGATCTGGAAAATAAACGAAGGAAATGAACTAAAGAACAACAATAGAAGTGACTGAAGCGCAAAAAAAAGGGAAATAATACGACGAATAGAGGAGTAAGAGTAGGAGATGATAAGCTTGTAAACGAGGATACCAGGAAGGACGAATACTAAAAAAAAAAAATAAACATGTGATTCACTCTCCTCGATACTAAGGCTTTTGTGACCATCTGTTTTCTATACACTGTCCCTCCGTCTCTTTTCTGTTATTATTCTTAAGCCTTTCATCTTCCATTTCAGGCTTATGAATTCTTTACTATGTTGTTTCCCAGAGTGAGAAGGCACACGTGAACTGTTCTGTCCCACATAACACGGCTTAGTTCACACATTTCTTTAATAATATTATTTTTCACTCTGTCAAACCATCCCATGCCACTGATTGCTCTTAGATATTACATTACTAGTACATCTATTCTTTACTTCAACCTTTGTAGTGAATTTCCGCGTCTTGCAATCAAACATTGTCATTATTATCCTCATATACACGCACCTCTCTCCAAATTAGCCCCAAATCTTGCTCTCTCTCTCTCTCTCTCTCTCTCTCTCTCTCTCTCTCTCTCTCTCTCTCTCTCTCTCTCTCTCTCTCTCTCTCTCTCTCTCCCTCTCTCTCATCCAATGGTTCATCTTTGCCGCCACGCAGTATTCTGCATTATATAAATATCAATACCCAGACAGCAAAATTTTACCGTCTGTTTTAAGTTTCTCCAGTCAGGTCAATCTCACCATTTCCTATCAGTACATCTCTCCTAAATATTGTGTCTTTCCTTCCACACAATATTGTCCCTCCGGCTCTCAAGTCCACCTCATCCTCAACCATTGCCTTTCCTCCCTCCCTCTCTCCCTCCCTCCCTCCTTCCCTTCCTCCCTCCCATCATCCCTACGTATTCTATTTGAATAGTAAATAGCTTCCACTTTAATCTTTTCACGTCATGAAAGCGAAAACGTTTATCAACTGGCTCTGTTGTATATGCATTTATGTACGTATGTGTATATAAATGTAGGAGTGGATGCATGTGTGTACGAAGAGTTGAAAGTGTTGGTGGGTGTGGCAGCCTAGTAGGGCATCGAGGGGGAAAGAAAGGTGATGCAAGGAAAGAATTACATTGATCTCTTGATTTGTGGTGATAAATGCGTAAACTATTTCATTCTTTCCCACTGCGCTCTTCTCTTCTTTCCTTTTTTTTCAACATATTGCTATTTTTTCCTTTTCATCTACCATCCCATTTTCTTTCCCTCCCACGCCTCATCACCCACATCACTATCTTACACATTCCTCACCATCTATGAGGATTTTATAAAAGACTAACAACATCCAGTCCTGCTGAATACTCTACCAGAAAATGCTCTTCTCTCTACGCACTCTCGCGTAAGCCTTACTTTCCTTGTAAAACCAAAGGCGTATTTTTGTTGTCGAGACGCGCGCCTCGCTGTGCCACAAACGTTAGGGCCGCGCGTGGTGTCCTTTGTATCCATTACCCAAAACAAACTTGCGTGGGAAGACTTGCTGCAGAAGACAAAAGAGATAAAGAAACCTTGGCGGCACTACAGCTACGGTTACATGTGTTGGGTTGTGAGTATGGATGTCCAGCAGTGAAGGATTTTTTTTTACAGATAACAAAGTATGGCAGGAAATAGAACTGAGTAACACCACTTTATACGACCAAACAAACCCGTTGCCATGGTTACATCATATCACCGTAGTTTTATGATTTTATTCTATACCTCCATACGGACATAAAGAATATTTTCCCATCTATTATTAGCATTCTACTACACACCGGA
>JAPQNM010000040.1:9008226-9010726 GCA_029783475.1 Metacarcinus magister
TCTTATGTTCTTCTTCCTTTCTAACCTTATATTTATTCCCTTCTTTCTTCTTTTTATTTTACTTCTTTCCTGTCCCTTATCCTATCATCTTCCTATCTTCCATTCGTGTATGTCCCTATTCTCTTCCTTCAACCAATTCTCTCCCTTCCATTTCCTCCTTCTTACTCCCTTCGTGTACCTTCCTCTCCTCCATTTATTTTTTTCTCCTCTTTTCTTTTGAGGGAAGTATCTCCTGGGGCGTTTCATCACCCGCCATGAGAAAAGGGAACAATGAGAAAGGAAGAGGAGGAGGAGGAAGAGGAGGAGGTGGAGGAGGAGAAGGAGGAGGAAGAGGAGGAGGAGGAGGAGGAGGAGGAGGAGAAGGAGGAGGAGGAGGAGGAGGAAGAGGAGAACGAGGAGGAGGATACAGGTGGAAATGGTGAATACCCATAATGTTAAGTTATTATGACATTTTAATTACACAAAAGGGAACCCAACCAAGGCTGAAATAACTACAGACACGGCTACCACCACCACCACTTCCATAACTACCACCACCACCACCACCACCACCACCACTACCACCACCACCACCACCACCACTACCACCACCACGTTTACTACTACTACTACTACTACTACTACTATCACTTATACGACTACTGCAAGGACATAGAAAGATACAAAAGAGATTAATAGCAATAAGTAAAAGCATGAAACAATTTAAGTTACGTACTAGAAATGAAAAGAAGGATTCCGGTGAGTGAGAATAGAATAAAAAAATAATTAGAAGAAAAATTACATCAAATCAAACAAAGAAAAAAGTGAGTACAGAGAAGAAGAAAGAGAAAGAAGAAAGAAAGAAAGAAAGAAGAAGAAAGGACTCACGTTAGGAACAAGTTGCCAGCACAAATATTGAAGTTGATACGTGTTTAGGACAAGTTCAGACCCCAATATTTGACCCTTGATGAGGACGGACCGCTTGATGCTGGTAGGGGGGGGCGGTAGGAAGGGTCAGAGGGCGTAGGAGGAGGTAAGGTGATGGGAAGGGGGAAGGTGCAGGGAGGAAGGGGGTTGGGGAGGGGAAATAGGATGAAGGATATTTGAATGTGGGGAAAGAATAAAGGTTAAAAAAAAAAGAGAAATAAAAGTGGAATTAAAAAGACTATATAGAACAATAATTCATTTCAGTGGACGCGTACACACACACAGACACACGCACACGCACATATATATTCTACGTAAATACAATATCCTCCACCAATGTCCATACCTAAAAATAAAATATACATATATAAAAAAAAAAACTTTAATACAACACCTGTAGTTTGACATATCCGCCTTGATCCCTCCCACCCCACACAGGTAGCCATGAGCCACCCTTCCTTACCTGGCTGGCTGTACGGGCGTCACTATATCCATACACAACACTATGAGGTCACACTACGTCACAAATTTGCTCACGTCATAACATCAATTGCAGAGTTTCTCCACATGTAGCCTCCCTCGCAATCAAGTCCACCCACTCACTCTATTTTTGACGGCTCCTGTTACCAGCACCACCCTTTTGTCCTTCTCCCACACGCCACATTACGCCTCACTCTCCCCTCCCTCTACAACATCCTCCCACAATTCCCCAGTATCCTCATTTCCTGCCTCCACCCTGACCTCCATCCTCTGGCCATACGCCCATTAGTGAGGAACATTTGTCCAGTAGTATTTCCCTGGACTAAACAGACACATACTAATTAATTGTAGATTCACAATTTTGTAAAGATCAGTTGCAGCTTCGGTACAGACCCAACAGCATGTAGGTCACACATTACGACAAAGAAACACCCTCCGCAGGTGACGCGATAAAACTCTACGGTGCAGTCCAGCCACTTTTCACTATTTCTTCATCATTGCACTCTACTGATAAATTGGTTTTGTATATTATATTATCATTAGTGTTTCGGTCGTGAGTGTGTCTGAAACGCATGTCATAGAGTGTTCTCGGGTATATGATTTATTTGGCATCGTGTGTATCAATTACTTACACTACATGGCTCTCTAGCTTATTTGCCTCCTACAGCCTCGTGCAGCAGATTCCGAACGTGAAATTCGCTATACTATGACAGCGTGAACATGATTATGAGCACAACCAGCTGCAGTAGTCGTCCTCTGTCCAGGTAAATATGACCAACGACAAGGCTTTATTTCTGAGGGGGAACTACACCATCTCTCCATGTCGCTGGCAGGATATTATAATTAATTTCCGCAGGGATTGGCGTCGTCTGAATTGGCACGAGGGATGCTGATTAGTATGATATGCGTTAAAAATGAGGACGCTACCTCGGGTCATTTTCCGAGCAATGACCCTTTTTTTATATACCATAATTGCGTTTTGATAAAGATTTTTTTTCTTTTTCTAAGGCTCATATGAATTAATACTCCAAGTTGAAAAAATTCAATTTTAATCTCTTTCTATCTCTCTCTCTCTCTCTCTCTCTCTCTCTCTCTCTCTCTCTCTCTCTCTCTC
>JAPQNM010000040.1:9023226-9028226 GCA_029783475.1 Metacarcinus magister
TGACTTTTATGACTATGTAAATATGAATAAAAATAGCATTATACTAAACACCTTATTTAGTCATCAGGTGCTCGCATTCCTTTGATATCAGTTAGAAAAATATATATTGTAAAGCTGAAACTAGCATTGCGTGATCACTCAAATGGCACCGAGATTGTGTCCAAGCATGCATCACACTGAATGACTATCAAATATATAACACTGGCACGGGCTGTCGGGGCGCCAGGCAGTGCTTTAGTATAGATGTTGTGCTCAGATCGTGTATGCTTATCTATCTCAATCCAGACATAAAGTATTGTGCAAGATAATGTGAATGAATGTCCACAGTAATGCGTAAATCACTAAAACGTGACTACAGTGATTGTCTTGTTAAGTCACTGAAAGATCATGGACAAAACTTCAATTTCTTTTTTACATCGGTCTCTTAGTTATAAATGTACACGAAGGTAAAGTTGTGTTGTTACTGTAACCAGCTACTTATTTTTCCTTACTATTTCCGTATCACTTAAGTTTGCAGTGAAGGCCACACACAAAAGCCCTCCCTTCCCCTCCCTTTTATTGCTAGTGAAATGTTGAATTCCCGCAGACTTTTTCTTGGTTACTGAAATATTGGTTTAAATTTGTGTTTTATGATATACTCATCTTTTATTTTTAGTTTATTTAGTGTTTTGCTTAATACCGCCTGGGAGACGAATTTTCGTATAAACCACACACACAAACAAATTCACACACACACACGCACACGCACACGCGCACACACACACACACACACACACACACACACACACGCACACACACACACACCACTTCCCGGGTCGGTGTGGGAGGGAGGCTGAACGACCGGGCCAACGACACCTCAGTGGAACCATGTGTGCTAATATTTTTGAAGCGGACGTTCACTCAACCCAGACGCCACCGTCCCTGCGCTCCTTCAAACCTCCACCGGCCTTCATACTCCCCTTCACCTCCACAGACGCAGATATTCTCGCGTGGCGGCAACCTGGGGATCGATACTTCAATTAACGATGTGGCCTTGGGGACAGGTGGTCACATCTTGGCCAAACGCGGACCCCTCACACTAAACCTTGCGCATTCGACCTTTTTTACTCCGGGATGGAAAGAGAAAAGAGAAGCAGACCGCGGGGTACAGGTGTAGGTACATGAGGTTTAGGAAAAGCTTGATGAGGAATAGATCCAGTAAGTCAGACATCAGTTCCAGGATAACCTTGACTTTTGCCTCGGAGTAAGAGAAAAAAAAATTGTGTAGTGTGGTAGGTGCACCACTCTTACCATCACCACTACCACCACCACTACCACTACCACTACTACCACAAAAAAACACTACCACCACCACCAAAAACAACAACAACAACCACAGCCATCAGATTACCTGCCTTCAATCCCAGGTAATTATTTTTCATCTTCCTTTTTCATTACACCCGCTCTGCCCCCGCCACTCAGGTTTTACGTCTGAAAAAACACACTGAATTGCACATCCCCAGGTAGAGGTATGGCCACCGGTTTCAGAGCAAAGACCAATAATTACTGAAATGAGCGACGGCCAGCAGCGATGTCGTGGCCGAGGACTTGGTGGGGAGAGACGGAGGAGAGACAGCAAGGAGTGGAAATAGGTAAGGGGAGAAATAGAGAGGGGGAAAAGGGAACAGAGAGGAGGCATGGAGAGGAAAGGAGTAGGAAAGGGTGAGAGGAGGAACTAAAAGGGGGAGAGAAAGGGGATAGAAGGGTCAAGGAGAGAGCTCCAAACGCGGAAGGGAATGGAGGAAGGGGAGGGAAGAGCGGGATGGAAAGTGATACATTGCACGATAGGAAAGAATAAAAAAAGACTGGGAAAAAAAGAGGAGGGAGGAGGACGAGGACATGATAAAATAATGATGAAGAAAGGAAGAGAGGCAGGTGTAGAGGATTAGGGAGATGGAGGATACGAGAGAAAAATTATGTATGCTAGAGGCAACGAATAAAGGAAGGAAGGAAGGAAGGAAAACAAAAAAGAGAAGAGGTTTTGGTCTTCATGCCAATTAAACAGTGTTATCATGTATTTGATTTGTTAACTTTATCCTCGTTGTCCTATTTGTGACACGGGAAAACTGCGGCGAACGATTCACAGGAAGGTAAGTTGCAGCATTAAGTAAACATCATCATTATCAAGGTTTAGTTGTGTGCACACGGACCAAACTTTTTACATCATCGTATAAAAATAAAGGAGGAAAAAAAATATCAAGTTTTATACCTTACTTATACAAAAGGTAGTATTTCCATCTTTTTTTCGATGATTTTTCTATTCATTAAAGTATATATAGAAAAAAAAGTCTAGAAATTAAAATAGACGGTAAAAAAAAAAAAAATAGCGTGCATCAGGATGCATTAGGATTCAAACAATTGTTCCAGAAATATATATGTTTCTCATAAATATTCATTCAGCACACACCTAAATAATGACACTGATATCACGCCCTCTCCCGGGCAGAAAAAAGGGAGCTCAGATACAACATTAATTACAGAACACATCGATGATAAAAAAAAAAAATCTAACCCGTGATGCATTTATGGATTACAAATGTCACGAAGATATTATAAAAAAAAGAACAACTTCATAAACTGAACAACAACAACAACGAAAACTACAACTACTACCACCGCCACTACTACGACTATTATAACTACTACTACAACTATTTCCTCAAAGACCACAAAGGGACATTCCGTAAGACAAATCACTAAGAGTTGTTTGAGCGTCGTGAATCCTCAAAGAGTGACACTTGTAATTTGATTTTCTCTCTCGTTTTTCTTTCTTTCCTGTATTCTTTTCTTTCTTGAATCTTTTTTTTTCTCTTTCTCTCTATCTATCTATCTATCTATCTATTTATCTATCTATCTCTCTTTATCTCTCATACACACATAGCAAACTAAACAAAGATATAGAAGAGAGAGAAAGAGAGAAAAAAAAAAGATAGAGAGAGAGAAAGACGAGAAAGGGACAAACCTAGTTCACAAGTCAATAACAATTTAAAATAAAACAAAAGAACAGCGCACCCTACGCACGCAGTCATCCCGAGCATGTTATATACGTCAATATTTATAGAGGTTTATTAAATGTTTGTTATTTTAACTAATTACATACACTAACTCCCATAGGACCGCTGGAAGGGGATAAAGAGAAAGAGAGAGAGAGAGAGAGAGAGAGAGAGAGAGAGAGAGAGAGAGAGAGAGAGAGAGAGAGAGAGAGAGAGAGTCATTAAAAGGCGTCCATATATCAACAAATCGTGACCTCTCAACAAGGATTGACCACTCACTCTCTTCTCTTTCCCGTGCCCTAAAAATCGAGGGAAAAAAACATGCAGTGAAAGTTGCATGCAAAGCAGAGACAAACAGACAGACAAACAGACAGATAAAGCAGACAGATAAACAAACAGACAGACAGACACAGACAATACAGACAAAATAGTAAGAAATGGAATGAAGGAGGAATGTTAGAGTAAGGAAGGAGTGAGAGAAAGAAATGAGAAGCTGTCTAAGAAAGAGAGAAAAAGGGAGAGGGAAAGAATGATGAAGAAGGAATTGAAGGAAGGGTGGTAAAGGAAAGACAAAAGCAGGAGAATGGCACTAAGGAAACAAAGGACACGAGAGAATGGAGGAAAAGGAAGAGAAAGGAAGTATGAAGAGGAAAGGTAGAGAGAATGCTTGTAGAGAGAAATAAGAGAGAAGAGAAAACAGGCCACAGATTTGAGAGAGAGAGAGAGAGAGAGAGAGAGAGAGAGAGAGAGAGAGAGAGAGAGAGAGAGAGAGAGAGAGAGAGAGAGAGAGAGAGAGAGAGAGAGAGAAGGAAATAGAACGATAGGGAAGTAAAAAGGGAGAGTGTGATGAAAGAAAGAAAAACCTGCCATGGAAAGGATAAAAGGCAAAGGGGGACTTTTTTTTTGCACCAAACAGATAAGGAAAGAAAGAAAGAAAAAAAAAGAGGAAAAAAAAATGAAAAGAATCCTGCCGGTAAGATTACGATAAAAATAGTTGTAAAAATTAAGGAAAAATAGGATGGGGATACGGTGAACAAATGTCAAAATGAAAACATCTGGTTACCCGAACGAAAATGAAGAAAAATGTAAAATAAAAAAGCAAGGAAAAAGAAAATATTCGAGATAGTAAAAAAAATATTACTGAGAAAGAGAGAGAGAGAGAGAGAGAGAGAGAGAGAGAGAGAGAGAGAGAGAGAGAGAGAGAGAGAGAGAGAGAGAGAGAGAGAGAGAGAGAGAGAGAGAGAGAGAGAGAGAGAGAGATAAGGAAACACGTAGGATAGGAAGGCAAAGATAAAGGGAAGAGACAAGAAGATAAGGAATGGAAGAATGGCGGAAGGAATGTGTATTAAGGATGAAGGAACAAGGAAGAAGAAACAGAGGAAGGAAGCATCGTACAAAATAGGAAGGAAGGGAATGGAAGGAGAAAGAAGCAAAAAAGGAGACAAGCTAGAAGGCACACACACACAAAAAAAAAAAAGATGGGAGGGAGGGAGATAAAGGTAGAGAGACGAGGACGAAGAGAGAAAGAATAGGAGGGATGGAAGCAAGGAAGAAAAGGGAGAGGTCTATGTAAGGGAAGCAAGTGAAGGGAATAAATGAGAGAAATATGGATGGATGGAAAAAAAAAGTTAGGGAAGGAAACTGAGAGAAGAAAAGGGAAGACAGGAAAGGGGAAGATAGAGGGGATGAATAAATGATATGAGGAAAAGAAAGGTGAAGGAGAGACTGGGAAAAAGTAGAGCGATAGATAAAAAAAAAAAAAAGGAAGGGAAGGAGAGACTGAAGGGAAAGGAGGTAACGGGAGGAGGTAGATGAATTGATAGGTAAAAAGGAAGGGAAGGGAGAGAGTGAGGGGAGAGGAGGTAATGGGAGATGAGGGGCAGGATGTTAAGGAGGATGGCGAGGACAAGAGGATGTGAGTAGAGAGGGCAAGGGGAATGGAGATCCAATATTTTTCCCGGGAGACGT